>LUCG01301040.1:0-13232 GCA_001633085.1 Carthamus tinctorius
ACTTTCCTCTATATATATATATATATATATATATATAAAGTGATAATATTCATTCATCATGATCATGACTTCAAAATTACGAAACAAAAAGAAATTAGATATCTATTAGACTAGATGAATGACTATAATTTGGTTTGTATGGTTAGAATTACGTGGTTTTGTAATTAAAACCTCCCCACAAAAGGAACTTGTTTATTTGTAGATGCCAAATAAATAGGTAACAAATAAGTAGCAAAATGTCTGAACCCACCTTCCATTCTCCCAGGGCCTCCTTCCGGTATCTTCATGCCATAAAGTAGGCTCCGGTTGCAAATCATCCACCGTTACAGTCTGCAGCAGAAGGGAGTGGCATTTAAGACCAATACAGAAAAGAGAAGAAACATCCAAAGGTAAATACGAAAATTTTGGATAAATATACCAAATCGAATAAACCCAGTGAATCCCACGCAAACGTAGGGGAGTGCACAGAACTTTTTTCGACGCCAAGGGGTTGACAGGTTGTTTCCGTGATAAAAAATGTATCATCATGACAAAAATATGTAGATGTGCATGTTTGCTTTTGACAAATAGAAATATGGCTAGAAGCAAATGTTAAACAATGAAGAAAGTTCATCTCCTCCAGGAAATAGCCCCTTTCACTTTTTATCATGGTTTCTGGCACCATACTCCTTCCTTAACCCCCTCCCCCCNTTTTGACACCCTTTGGTCCTACACTACCATGGTTTCATGTAAAACGCCCATCCTCTAAGAAATTGATGGCACCTTTAGGATTCAAACTTGCCCAATAAACCAATCCCTTGGCATCTCATAATGGCTTCTGCAGAATTGAAGTTTCAAGTTTAAAAAAGCACATCTATGCATTAGTGAAGTTTATTTCCAATCCTCCAAAACCCACGAATATTGCAACAATTGATTCAATGTCTATAACACCTTTCCACCATGACAAGTAAGGAAAAATATAGCAAACAACGTTTTCGTTTTCAAGTTAAAGTAAATCTTTTGGACCTATCAATGACAAAGAAAGAGAACCTTGCAATTTACTCCCTATGTCCCAAAATAAATGCCCACAATGAAAGAACGTGCAGTTTCAGAAAGTGGACATTTACTTAAGGATAGAATGAGAAAGTAGACATTTTACTTTTGGAAATGTACACTTATTTTGAGGCAAACTAAAATAGAAATGTGACTTATTTCGGGAAGGATTGAACATCTGCTGACAGCATAAATATCATTTCAAACTACAAAAAGGCATAGCAGGCCACACTATTACTAATTACCTTTTTGGGTGGTTTCACCCCTGGAGGTGGCCGAGATATATGGTTATGATATTCTGGAAGTCTGTATATAGCACATCTGAAAGGCAAAGCAGAAAAAGGTAGATGAGTTATAACATGGTGACAATATCTTATAGACATAATAAACCCAATAAATGGAACATTCTTTGAAGTTTACATGACTTGATTGTCCATGATATCATCCATCCCCTCAACAGGTGAAGTGAATATCGGAGGGCAGGGATCTCCGGCACAAAGAGATATATAGCCATTCATTCCACCACTGCACACAACGCCAAATTAAATCAGAAACTATCAAAACAGATACTCACAATTTATAGTTACAGAATGAAAGGGAGATGCAACATAGTGAAGATGAACACAAATGTAAGCGTGCTTAGAGGCTAGAAAATCTAGAATAAGATATAACATCTATAACCCTGGTCGGGATATATCCAACTCTTGAAACAATATCTTGGGGATGTATGTCCAACTTCTAAAACAATAAGCTGGCAAAACGGAGTAACACATTCACAATAACTATTTTGACAATAAAAACAGTGAAATCAATGGACATCGCTTGCAGGATAGTCAGATTCCCTCACGGATGGCCAAACGAAACCAACCCCAAAAGGCCAAAAGAGAGATAAAAATGTATGCAGAACTCCGGCTGATATAATTCCATACAGCACCAACGTTTTCTTTTCATATCAGGCTTTTATCATGACTATCATGAAAATTAATCCTGTTGTAAGTCTCAAAAGACCATGCAGAGGCTTATAGATAGTTAATATATAATTTAGCTGTGGATACCTTTTCATATTGAACTAATAAAAGAACAGAAGGATATCTGAAAAGAAACAATCTTATATGTGGTTTAAATTACAAATGTGCTTAATGAGAGGCAGTCACAAAAAACAAAAGATATTACAACAATTGTCCACAATTTCTAATTCTATTGTGAAACCTTGAGAATCATCATGACATTGAATCCAGTTATCTTTCATTCAACTTTTACCCATGCAAACTGGTTCTATTGGGTTACTGTTAAGTAGGTAATTCAAGCATACATTCGAGTTTATGTGTGACAACTTCTTCATGCAAAGGTGACGATGATCAACTTAACCTCAATTCTAGTAACAGAAACAGGAGCATATATAGATTGCATAAGAACATAAGACAAAAAGAAATGTCATGTAGACATTACAAATTTGCAATACAGACCTTGCCAACGGGTCAATTTGCTCTCTGACTTGAACTCGTTCCCTGGCCAATAATTGCTTGCAACGGTCATTCAAAGAAAATATGTATGGAGATAGCGTGTGTGATAATGCCACAAAAAGCATGTCAGACATCGTACTATTTCTCCGAGCCTCTTCCTCCTGTAGCAACCACAAATAAGAAGGCACCAGGAGTTAGACGAAATCATTTTCACTGGATAGAATTATACAAGATACCAAGTCTGCAAGCAATGGTCCTTGTACCGTTAAAGTATGTTCTACTTTCATAACTTCTGCAAGAAGCCGATCTTCATCGATGAAAGGCAACTTTGCTATTCCCTACGAATATTTACAAAGAAGCTAAGTTTGTTAATATCTTCAAATAGATAACAATTGTCAACCACAATTGTACGCCCAGATGTCCAAAAGGAAAGGTATAAAAGAGAGAGCACACCTGCCACGCAAACCGCTTGCCATTCATGTCAACTTCAAAATCTGAAACAAAATAAAGAAGAAATTTTAGGAGTGCAAAATCTTTCTAACCAATACAATGAAAAGCTTTACTTTGTCAAAGCAGACTTTACCTGTTGGGTAAAAATCAATAATAGGTGAATCTGGATCCATCATCAACTTTCTGTAATGCTCAGGAAGAGCATGTGAACTGCAAAATGAACTTGGTTAGAAAATTGCAACATCGAAAAAAGTTGCCGGAAAAATATAGCGGGTTCAACCTTGCAGCAGGGAACACACCCATCAGCTGATTAAATGGTTTGAATGGTGAACCTAGTTCGAAGTTGATACTTAATTCTCCAAGATCCTTAAGATCAGAAGCAAATGGTGCATAATGGTATGGATAAAACCTGAAACAAAAAGTTTGAGCAACGCAGATCAATGAAAATTCTTTTAACAGCCTAAAGATATTACCAACACATACCCCCAAAAAAAAGAAATAAAGTTATACACTCAAAAAATGACCCTTTAATGAATTTCATCTAAAAGAATGGATATGTTCCCAAATGTACCACACCCAACATCAAGTGTGATGTTCTAAAATGTTTTCAATAACTTCATTCATGAACGAAGTGAAAATGCTTCAATAGGATTCCAAATTCCTTTACATACTAACAGGTAGTAGCAATCAATATTTTTAAAAAGTCATGACTAGATAATATATTAAAAAGAAATTTACCACTGCCAGGAACAGACGCCTTCATAGTAATAATGCATCACCCAACACAAGCCTTCGGTATATCTTAGGACCTGTGAAAATTCACATGCATATAGTTTTAGGTTCACGCTTGTTAACATTTCACAGAGTTTTTAAGGTAGACGAACAGATAGATTAGTATCTGACAAGGTTCAAAATCATGTGAAGCCTGGCATGATGGCGAGGTCAAGCCTTACAAACCACAACAAGGAGGCGGCATTTTTCAAGGCATGACATAGGGCGACAAATTTGCATTATAGTATCTCATATGTATATATATATATATAGAGAGAGAGAGAGAAAGGTTCAAATGAGAAACATAACTTTTAAAAAAACGTGAGGAGCAATCTCAGCCACTCATCCGATCAATAAAGGCGGCTTTGACCGTGGTCCCCCCCTTTAATAATCTCTACCCTCCCATGAATCGCGTCAATCCTCCGTGATCACGTCCACTGTAACCGAAGATGTGTGGCTGAGATTGCTCCTCGCTTTCTCTTAAAATTGACATGCTTCTCGTATGAACCTCCCTCTCTATATATATATATATGTATGTATGTTTTCCATATATTATTTTAATCAAATAATGATATTAAAAATATACATTCATATTAGAAGAGAAAATATCATAAAATTTATTACTATAAAAAAAGTTTTTGATTATGTAAAATAGAATTTAGAAAGGTAATTTTACAACTTCAAATTATGAGTCCATAACGTCTAAGAATTCGTTAAATTATGAGTGATGTGATTACGAAAAGTGTAAAGTTAAAAGCGTAAAAACACAAAAGATAAAAATAAGTATCTTATAAAAAGCATGCAACGCGGCGCGCCATGGCGTGAGCCACGCCTTACATAAACGCTATGGGCCATTTCCTAATGGTGGAGACGCGTCTTGCCCCATATGCCATGGCGCGCCTTTTTGAACACTGGCATCTGATAATTGTGAAATTGAAGTTGCCACATAAAATTAAGCATCCCCATGATTTCACATTACATCATTAATCTCCACGAACAACAAAGAATTAATCACAAGGGTTGTGGCGTAGTGGTTGAGGCTCTCGGGGATGTGGTGGAATATCCCATCTACCCAGGGTTCAATTCCAGGTGTATGCAACAATTGTGGCCACTAAATTTATCAAGGCTGATTTCTTATAGTCACAATTTGCCGGGATTAGAAATAGAGAATTGGGGGGCTAAAAGTCTACTAGCTGCTTATTGTAATAATGATATAATTGCTACAGGTTTCCCCCTCTCTCATGCTTCTTTTGTTTTCCTCTCTTTCATTTACTTTTTTGTATGTTTATTTTCTTTTCTTGCATGGACAAAGAAAACAATCTGCACTAAGCAGAATCTCAAAGTTTGACCAACATTACAGAATGGTCCTTGATTAAAACACAAGAAAGGTTTAAAATCTTACAACATCTCTCCGTATTGCCTCGAGCTCTTCAGGGGAATTTGCAGAGAACTTCTCTTCATAATACCTCTCTTTCCACCCAGGAACTCCCAGTTTTATCTGAAAAAAATGCATTAAAGAAGCATTAGTAGCTAACTTGAATACCATAAAATAATTCTAGAAGTTCAATATTCGATAGGTCACGACAGTTTCTAACTTCGAGGCATAGCATCATTTGCACTGTAATTTGGAAGAATATCATGTGAGAAAACATAGAACATATATACAATGCCTATACCAAGGAGTACCCACAAGACCAAACCCCACTCCCCAAAAAAAGGGGAAGTAAGGAGAAAAAAACAATAACACAGAAGATATAAAATATAATATGCAGATCCTCTACTCAAAGAAGCAATAATTCTTTAAATGTAGCACATCAAACCAACATCTTCAAACAGAGAATGCAGGAAGAGCAAGTCAATTCCCTTGCAGGGCCGTGCCTGGGGGAGGGCGGGCCGGGCGTACACCCAAGGCCCACAAGAAATAAGGGGCCAAAATATTTAGACTTTAGTATATAGTAGTAACAAACAAAATTGTAAATAAAAGAGAAATTTTTTTAGTATCTAATAAGATCCTAAAAAGAATTTCGTATTAATAAGGCCAAAACATGTATTATTTAATTACATTGATACAAACAATATATAAAAATTTAATTGGTCGTTCACTTTCTGGTATTGATTGTTGTTTTTGTGGGTGGTTTTTTAGTTAGTATTAAAGTCTAAAACTATTTGATTAAAAAACATTGATATATTTAGTACTAAATTGGTTTTATAGAACCCCTAAAATGTCTAAGCTTCATAATAAAGTACTTCATGCTTTATAGGACTCAAAGTTATACAAGCAAACCAAAAGCTTCATCTCTAAAAGTGTATATTATGGCGAATGTTACTCTGAATTGTCAACACTGTGACTTCAAATGATGTCAATCTATACATTAAAAGTATATTATAGAATGTTTTTGAATGTGAAAGTAATTGACAATATTATGTGAAAATGATATAGTAGATAATATTAATGTAGAAATGGTTATTAATTGATTTTTGGTTCAAGAATGCTAGGAGAATGTTTTATATGAATTATTAGTATGTCTTCACTTCAAGAATATGTTGTTTTTTATGACAAAGATGATATATTAAAAGTATTTTCGTACTTAGCGAGGGCCCTATTTTTACATCTCGCCCATGGCCTATAAAATGTCAGGAACGGCCCTGTTCCCTTGAATGCAACGTATACATTCCAACCTTGGTCAATGGACTTCGCAATATCACTAACACGTTGTACTCACAAACTTGCAAGCTAAAAAAAAAAACAGTGGATCCCTCTGTATGTTTCCAAAAACAACCTCCTGTAATCCACCCACCAATTATAACTCTTCATTCCTTTACCAACATCTGCGCTAGGCAACCATAACTTTTGCACAAAACCTCCACATGATATTGAGAGTACCATTCTTGGATATATAGCAACATGACAGTTTGCTTAAAGTACACATCATGTACCTTTTTTCTCAGACACACAAGTGCCATGCTTGATTGGGCATAAAAAGAACATTTATCCTATACTCAACATGTCAACTTTCTAAGTTTCTTCTTTCATTTCTGGACTCTGCAAAAATATCAACCATGAATCCAAACACAAATACACAGACACCTTGACACAGTATGACTAGGCAAATCCACAATTCTTTGATCACTGCTCATTCTCCCGCCCTCTCTTCCTCTCGGTTCTTTTTCTCTTCATCTCTATCATCTTCCCTTTCCATGTAAAGTGTTGAGGCCATGCCAGAACTATGAAGAGAAAAAAGTGGCACTTTCTCTGCCATGTTCATGTGTCCTACCTGTGTCTATTTAACACCTGACACTTCGATCCATCAGAAGTGTCTATGCTCACAGTCAACAATATGCATACACCGATGACTACAAGTAAGCATTTTCACAAAAGAAATGATATGGATATATTAACAGCCATTGCTGTGCATTCAGGTAAGCTAGAATTAAAGTTTCTATAGGTCTCTATGTTCTAGAATGAGAGTTTCTAGGGATCTCTATATTCTAACCTTATCTTCCTCTGGCTCCTCGGAATTAAAAGCATCAGATTTTTCACGAAGTACCCCCTTCAGTTTGATTTTCAGTTCTTCTTTGTTATCAAGTACCTGAAAAACAAGCAAAACTTGAAATCGGAGAAAAAAGAATTTGACCACAAACCAATATCCAACAAATATAACAGCTACCAAAGAAGTAGCTGCAGATTTATGGGAAGCCAACTTTGTGTTAAAGAAAGAGAAGATATTATAAAACCAAAAAACATGATCCAGTAACTCAAGGGGGGAAGGGACTAGATGAACTAGTATTTTGATGTCTACTTTCCACTAGCTCCACCAAAAGGTAGGTGCACGGATATTAGACCTACAACATCACTATTGTACTTTGAATTATGTTAATCATCAAGTTAGGTAAACATACATCTCTTTCAAGATTGCTTTCAGCTTCAACAATGGCAGCACCAACAGTTGAACCGGAAGACAAGCGTGCCAATTTTTGTGGCCGGGGATGGGTTTGGTTACCATGGAATCCCTTAGGTTCATATGGTGATGGTGAAGGACCAGAAGCAAGACGTGATCCCTGAAACCGGCCAACTGGAACTAGTGATTCAGGTTCCATTTGTGGTGCAGCATCATCTCCTCTTGTTGCTTGAGATTTGGCTTGAGCTTTATCACGTTTTATCCTTTCAGCTTGTCTCTGGAGAAGAAAAACCAGACATTAATATGGTTTGACTTTACAAATACAAAATACAGCTAGCATGCAGGCTATAAAGTTGAGAAGCTTGCACAAGAGTGCTTTTTGTAGATAGGAAAAAAGATCCTTTGAGGTTTATGTGTATGCTTCAAATAAAAGGATGCATGGGGATGCACCCATATCAAAATTATTGAGCAAGAACTAATAAGCATTTGATTTGCATATTTTACTAATTAATCATGTGAAGACAACAAATGTTCCTGACTTCCCATGAACATTGCCTCTGAAAACACATTTCTTTTATTATGTATTTCTGATATTTAAGCCACAAGGTTATCTCATTCAAACAGCCACATGAGATATAACACACCATGTAAACCAGCTGAATGAATACTTCTTTACAGACACATATATTAACCTGATGCAAACGGGCCCTTTTCTGAAATATTTTATCTTCATATGATCCCACAGCTTGAATGAATTGCTCCACTCTGCTAAGGTCTGGCTGGGAGTGAATAAGAAAGAAAAGCAATAAAAACAGTTAGAGTCCCCAAATACCTTAATGCCTAAGAGGTAAACCTCCATAAGCTACCTAGATAAATAACAAAAGATAGTCACCTTGTTTCCATCAGTCAGATACCCATTAAGGGTCCTAAACTCCTTTTTATATACAGCTAGAAGTAAATTAATTGCACCCTGAAAAGCAGAAAATAGAAAAAAGTATAACGTTTTGTTTTCTGCAGCAGATAAACATAAGCACCCTTAAGTGGAAGCTACAATAGCATAGAGCAACAGAAGGCAATAGCTACTAGGAAACAGTAAATCTATATAAAACATTAAAATTAAGATCACACACTACAATGATGAAAAAACCCAGAGCACATAACTAGATTGCACAAAAATGATGATTCATTTGGATTGCAGTACAATGAAATCTCTAAGAATCAACAGGATACACAAATGCTGCAATCCTCATATCCATTGCAATTTCAAGAATAAAGAGCATACTCTTCATAAATCACTCAAGTTGCTTATGATACTTAACCACAATGTGCAAATGTACACGTCTTACTTACCATGCCCGTAAGTCAACATCTTTGATGTCATCAAGTGTTGAGCATATGATAACACAATATATATCTTTGGCCAACAAATATTACCACCCCTAGGGCGCTACCTATAAGGATAAGACCTTGAGCATGATGTCTAACCACATATTAGGAGCCTATGCAGCTACGCAAGATCCATACTAGTTCTTCAACACCCAATAGTTTTGAGGACTCATATATTTGGGCTTATTATTTTGGTAGACCAGCTTTCTTTAATTTGAGGATTTACATATTTGATATTTCTGCTGGACAAACGTATTTGCTCCCTTAAAACTCATCACTCAGATTGTCAAGCAACAACCAATATTCTGCAGTCACTTGTATAATTGATCATCAATGATATCACCCTGTATGCATACAAGATGCTTCTAGGATAAATACCTAGTTCACTTTGTTTGGTTATTTTGTTAAGTTGTCTACAGTTTCAATAAATACTAGACAAGTCATTTCCAATTGAATTATCGTATTGTAAGATGCTAGAAATATAAACTTTAGCTGTTACTTCTAAGTATCACAATTGCTTGTTAATATAGCATAAACCCAGTAACCTCATGCTGGATATAAGCAACTGCTCCTATAGTTGTAGTCTTAAGCTTCCTGGTCTTCTGTTTTTTGAAACATTATAAGCTAAAGCCTTAGACCAAAACTTTACTGCCGTATACCCATGATTTTGTTAATTCAATTCCAAACACTAGATCACTGAAAGAAACTCTCTGCTTAAACCATAAAACTTGGTAAAAAGATCAAATGGTAGCAATGAGGCTTCTCTGTTCAAAGCATGTCATACATCTTTACAGCAAGCATACCATAGTAGCCTGTCCATAGTCCCAATGGAACTTCTTGTTATGGAGTTTGTGAAAAGCATCATTGTTTATTCGATATTAAGCTACATTTTACAGTAAGCAAACAGACAGATCAAAAACCATGAATATATAAATCAATTAGCAATGAAAATATGCTTAACCAATGGAAACACAATAGGCGACAGCTATTAATCACTAGTGGTCACATAGAATAGCAAACTTAATATCCCCTTGAAAAGTAGTTCCAAATGTACCTCACGTATTTCCAATGTGGGCATATGTGGTAGAAAGTCGTTCCCAACAAAGAAACACATGAAGATAAAATCATCAACTATTCGCTCAAAATCGATCTTGGAAGGAGGATTAGGAATTCTCATCTCATATTCCAGGTACTCTCTAAGAGTCCAAATGTTGAGAAACTGCAAAGCATACGCATATTAGTAATCAATAAGACAACAAAACATATGCATGTTGGTAAGAATATGACAACACTATCAATGAAGTAAGCAGCCTTCCGATAAATGGAAATAAATAAATAATCGCATAAGTTTGCTCTGCAGCTACCTGGTATGGCTTCTTAGGCACAACATCAGCACCTCCCTTTTCATCAAATTCCCCTGCCTTCCTCTTCGCCTTTCCCTCACAAGTTGCTGCTAAATGACCCACTTGACCACAAATAAAACACTTGTCTTGTTGTCCAGGGGTAAATACAACCTGAAAATCACAGTGAAAAACATATATTTTCAATGTTTATTTAGACAGTAATATTTAACTATTATGTCTTAGTGAACAAATTACACTACCTCATATAACATGCCGATTTTAACTACAGGAGAAAGGAACTAAACCAATGTCTAGATATACATGTTATCAATGAATTTTAACACAAACGAAACAAAACAATTCTTTAGCACATATTTCATTCTCATGCACTGTTAAGATCTTTCACTCTCACTTCTGCAATGCTTGTTTTTATAATCTCAAAATATGCTATTCAGTCACAAAAGAGATTATGTTGATATCACAAAATATAATAACATAAATTTGAAGAACGAAAGAGATTATTTTAGTTACAGTTCCACATCAAATCATAATTTGTAGAGATAAGTTCCAAATATCTCATCATATGCAACAAGATGTCAAAAAATGAGAAACCTAAAGAAAGAATGTCATCACCACTATGCTATTCATTCTGCCATAACCAATTAACTCCTTTTTTCCTTCTGGAAGACTAAATACCACGTACCCCCTTCCCCTTTTAGGTTTTACTCGGGTTTCTAGAGATTTACCTCTCTAAGTATTGAAAAATGAACTTCATGGGTCGCCAGAGCCAACATGATCAGATCTGCATCCTGTAGGTTGAAATGGTAACATATAAAATGAAAGCGGAAATAAATATAACTTAAGAAGAAAAAGCAAATTAAAGATGCAACTGAATCGAAGGATGAACAATACCAAACCGTATAAGCAATGGCGGGTGTTTGGATCAAACCCAGGAAGATTCCTTTGAAGACGAATATACGACATTATCTTATGTTCCCCCTCACCAGGAACATTAGCATCAGAAAGGATAACCTTCAAAAAGATGAACCATCATGAAATCGTAAATAAGTTTTCTTGAGTAAGACATATTTGACTAGTCCACAGTAATTTTAAGGATGATAATGTAGCTGCAACTTGAATAGTACTATGTTGGAGTCCCACATCAGCTAGACTTCAAGCATTTCTCCTCATTATATTCTCTCTTCAAAACCTCTTCTAGAGAGTAATCTAACGAGGTCCACATATTCCCACATGGTTTCAAAGCCAAGATCTACCACTATAGGGACTCAACACCCTAAGACAATTTGTGCCCGTCTAACACAATAGGACAATTTGTGTTTGTCTCGTGTTAGGGTGCATTTGGTACGCAGAACCGGATGGGATGGGACAAAACAAAACAAAACAGGCTTGTCCCATGTTTGGCATGCACCTATGTGGAACAGGCTTGTCCCCTCTGAACACAATTTTGTTGATACATAGATTGTTGTTTTGTATTTGTTAATTTTCATTTAGATTGACTATTGGGTAAAAAAAACACCAAAAAGCTCATTAACAGTAAACTAGTCATTTAATTAGTCATGTTTTGTCCAATCCTTGCCCTTCATGTCTTACCAAATGCTGAACAACTCTTCTGTTGTTTCCTATCATGTTCTGTCAGCATACTAAACGCACCCTTAGAGGGGGTGACGGAGTCCCACATCGGTAGGCTTGAACCATTTCTCCTCAATATATGTTAGAACCAAGGTTTTAAAAAGCGGAATTGTGCCTCAAGGCGTTTTCCCTCAATCAGGCGAGGCATAAGCCTCGAGGAGGTCCGAGGCGTAAGCCCCGAGGCGGAAATATATACCATAGAAAATATATATACACATTGCTTCTACTCAGGAAATATATGCAATATATGTACACACACTTCACACTCGAGTATTAGACACACACACACACACATATATATATATATATATATGTATACGTATATACCATACTATATTACTAATAGAATCTACATACACTTTTTTTCAATAATGGAATATAAGATATATAAAGAAAATAAATATTGATCTATGAATAACATATATATGTGTGTGTGTGTGTGCGCGTGTATGAATAACATCAAAAAGTATTAAATACCCATAATAGAAATGTGATTGTAAATGTGACATGTAGTAGAGACTAGATATAAAAGAAGTATATCCATATACATAGTGGTCTTGTGAACCAAAGAGAATCAAAGAAAATGCAAAGAAAATGGGAGAAAACTGGAACTCACGAACGACAAAAGACGAATAGCGAATAGGGCTTAGGAGAACTAGAGAAAAAAAGGCTTTCAAAAAGGAAATACAGAAGATTTCAGTCATTTCTGTAACTAATTTAGCCTCTGTATTGAGGCATACGCCTCACCACCGCCTCGCGCCTCACTGCCTCGGTCACCGCCTCAGACAACCGAGGCGTACGCCTCGTCTGGGGATTGAGAGGCGCCGCGTCAAGTACGATTTTGGACCTCCTCACCTCGAGGTGCGCCTCAAGGCGTACGCCTCACACGCTTTTTAAAACCATGGTTGGAACCTCCCTTCTCTCCTTAAGGACCCTTTTGGAAAGTAGTCTAATGGGGTTCCACGTATTCTCACACATAATTACGTCTCTAATAAACCATGGTCAGAAGGATCCTGGTGAGATCTTTACCGTCATAATTTACCTTTATCGGTTTCCATCCAGGATCATTGTTTAATCTTTGGTGAACATAGTACTGCAAAGCAATTGACAAAACTGCCATAAATTCAGTCCCAGGGGTGATGACGTTCGAGTCAAACGTTTGGGATTCTTGTTTGGGAGGAAGCTTTCTGCCTTCCCTCTCAAACTCCTCCCTCAGCCTCTCCTCCTCAGCTGCCTAG
>LUCG01301054.1:0-11359 GCA_001633085.1 Carthamus tinctorius
TTCTTCCCTTTGCAATTCACCACCACCTCCACTCCCTTTACTTTTTACCAAAATAAATAAATCTTCAATTTTTCCATGCCTTACAAAACCAAATGGAACCCCCTTCCAAAACCACTCTCACTCTCACCCTCAGGCCTCTTTTATCATCATCAAACCACCACCACCTTCCACCCTCCTTTTCCGACGACCTTTCCGCCCTCAATGCCGACGATTTCTTCGTCGACGGCCTACTCGACTTCTCCACACACGACACCTTCCTCCAAGATGACCATCATTCTCAACTTCTAAATCATACCAAGCCCTCCTCTCTCTCTCCGGCGATCAAAACCACCCTCCCGGAGACCGAACTCTCTTTGCCGGTCAGAATTCCTTAAATTAACTCCTTTTTCTTTTGATAAAATTTTGAGACTGTTAACCACAAGGTTTGTGACGTTGTGGTTCAATAATCTATTTATCCGGGTTTGAATCCAGACGTTAGCGACTTGTGACCACTGAAGAATTATCTCAGAATTGCATACTTAGCAGTCAATAATTACTAGAGATTTGAATAATTACTAGGGATTTGTATAGGCAGCCACTTAGGAATTATCTCGGGACTTGAGCTAATTCTTCAGGACTGCATGTTCAGCGGTCAATAATTCTCTAGACAAAATCCCTAACATACCCTTTCGGTTTTTTTTTTTTTTTTTTGTTTTNGGTGGATGACGTGGCTGAACTTGAATGGCTGTCGCAATTCGTCGACGACTCATTTTCCGGCGGATATTTCCCAACGTGCGCGCCGGGGAACTCGCCGGAGAGGAAACCGGAGGCGGAAACGGTAACTCTCGTTGCTGCAAACCCTTACTTTCATAAGAAAGCCAGAAGTAAGCGGAGCCGTACAGCCGGCAGTGTTTGGTCGCTCCGGTCGTCGGCGCCGCCGTTGACGGATTCCTCCGCTTCCTGTTCCTCCTCGTCCTCGTGCACCTCGAAACCTCCGCTAGCCGTTGAGGAGGTTTTGGGGAAGCCGCCGGTGAAACGGCGGAGGAAGAGAAGGCCGGCGGCGGCGGCGGCTGAGACGGCGCCGCTGGCTCGGCGTTGCAGCCATTGCTCCGTTCAGAAAACCCCACAGTGGCGAGCCGGTCCGCTAGGCGCCAAAACGCTGTGTAACGCATGTGGTGTCCGGTTCAAGTCCGGTCGGCTGTTGCCGGAATACCGGCCGGCTTGTAGCCCGACGTTTTCCAGCGAAGTTCACTCTAACAACCACCGGAAAGTTCTGGAAATGCGGCGGAAGAAGGCGGAGGAGGAGGACGGCAGTCTATCTCTTCCGGTTCACAGCTCTTGAAGAAGAGGATGTGGTCTGAACCGGGTTTGGAAGTGAACCGGGTGTTGTAGGTTTATTTTAGACGGTTTTTAATCAAGTAGGAGAGAGTCTTTAATTGTATGCTAATTTAATTTAATTAAATTGTTGCGTCTCCTACTCTTCGTCTAATTTTTTTAAGGGGTTGATTTATCCTCATTTACTCACATAAATCCATCGGGTTCCACCTCTGGGTCCCACCAATGCACTTACACCACCTATCCACACCCCTATAAGACCATCCACATTCGTAGACTCTCTTGCCAATCTTGCCAATCGTCACATCAATTTTCCACTATCTTATCAAAACCTTATCAATCTTTACAAATTCATCCACACTCATAACAATTTAAATAATTAATAAAAAAATTAAAGAAGAGAGAGAAAGAAGGGAGAGATAGAGAGAAAGGAGAGAGAGGGTGGGGTGGCATACCGACTCGACAACTGTACACCGAAGACACCCTATGCCGATCGGCCTCGGTGGTGTAGCCGATGGTACCGATCGGCAAAAGGGCCATGCCGATGGCCATACCGAGTCGGCTGCTGATGGTTTAAGGGGTCGGAGATAAAATTCACCATTTTTTATTCCAAGGTTATCCACACCAAACTTGCAAATACATCTTAATATCTTATACTATGTCATTGCCATCTAGGAAAGATTCCTTGCAAATATTTGCAATCCTTGCAAAAGTTGAAAACTCTTGCAAATCATAAATGTGGGACCTCTTCATAGTTTTTTTATCTTTTTTTTAATTAAACAAAAAAGTAACTTTTCATTAATATAAAAACTAAATTGAAAGAAGAGTAGTATTGCATTGAAGTAAAGATTTATTATAAAGCTGATGTGACATATTAAAAATATGATTTGGCATTGTATTGATGTAGATGGTCTAAACCATCCAATTTAATTTACCACCAAAATAATATTGATAATAATAAATAATAAGTTTCAACAAATTTAACTAAAAATTGGGTTATTTGAATGTGGTGTGTTCTTAAAGCAAGAACAAAGAAAAGGGAGATGACAATAATTTTCGTGGTAAAAAACAAAATGAATTAGGTAATGTTTGATAAATGTAAGTTAGCTTATGTGAAAAATAATCATTAAGGACATAGTAGAAATGGTTGAGAACGGTTAAAATCCATCTAGTGGTCAAATGAGTCAACCATGCTCGGTATGCCGTAGTCAACTTGGTGCATGTGACTTGTACTCGTGTAGCGAAAATGAAATGTGTGCGACAGTTATAAATGTATCGTTAAAGGACTTTTTAAAGTAGAAAAAATAAAGGGTTTGTTTTATATTTTTTTTATTCAATAGGTTTTCAATATTATTCTTTACGATAGAGTAAATTATGATTTTTGCTCGACTGGTTTGTTAGTGATTTTGATTTCCGTCTCCGTGGTTTAGAAATTAAAATTATGGTCCCATATGATTTGCAATTATTACTATGTTTATCTTTGTCTAATTCCTACATCTAAGTATAAGAGATCGAAACAATAAATGATTGTAAATCATAAGGACCAAAACAATAATATAATGTAAATCTAAAAATGAAAATAGCAATTGGAATATTTAATAACAAACTATAGGGATGAAAACGACGATTTTTAAACTATAAGGACAAAAATTGATTTTTTTTAACAAACTACATGAACTAGAAATGTAATTTACTATATAGGAGATTGATTCTTCCACATATAATACAACACTCTTGAAGCTAATGTACAAGTTAGTGAACCATTTATTTTCCTTGGATGAATCAATTTATTAAGTGGAAGAACCACCTCCCATAATTAATGTTTTATTATCTAAAATATAGATTCTTTAGGAGTTAAATGCAAAAAAAAAAATCAAAAAGATTTTGACTTTTTATTCACGGTTTTAAAAGAAATTCAGGAGCATTTGTTATAAACTCTAAGTAAAAAGACAATATTACAGGAAGGAAGTGGTGGCAAGATGTGAACAGGACTTGTAAGTTGCATAGATCCCTTGTGGTAGTAATGTGGGGCAAAAATGTCTTGTCTCCTTCACGAGATGAAAAAGTTAGTTGCATTTATGTCAAAGTCGAACTATCAACATGAGTAAACAGAACATATTAACTATTAAACGGTATGATAAATGTCATGAACGATGCATTGGTTTCTTTTTCTTCTAATATAACTTCATAATATTTATACGCCTGCAAAAGTTACCAACAATCTCTTAGATAGGAGTTGGGGCGGAGCCATATAGTCACAAGGGTTAGCAGTTGCTAAACCGATTTTTTTTCCTTCGGAAAATTGATAAATTTTCTTTTAAAAAGTCGTCAAGGATTGGAAAAGAAAACACTTAGTTTATTGTTTTTATTATGGATCAGTACCACTAATTTAATTAGCCTTTTGCTCCCACTCAACCTCAAAAGTCAAAACCATGTACTAAAACCTAAATTTCTTTATTTTCACCTATGCCGATCCATTTTGATGATCAATGATTTCACGTCATTGATCGAAGTCACTACTGAAATTGTATAGATTGGTGTTTCAAGAACATAATATCATTTTTTATATTTTCAAATGATTAATCTTTACTTTTTTGAATATATTTTATTTACAACTGATGCTCTCCCTTTATCGAAACCCTGGCTCTACCACCAAACATGACGTTTTAATCATTTACTTCTCAAATTTCGCTTGAAGACAAGTGAAGAAAAAAGAAATGCAACTAAGCAAACACTCAGGTATGTGGATACAATATATAAACAAAACAAATAACCAAACCAAGACAAAATAAAAAACAAGTATCTAAATTTGTACAACATATACACTTTGAACATGAGTTATAAATTTCTAAAGGTACAAAAAGTTAGATCGAGTGTATAACATATAAAACACTCAACTTCAACAATGTATCTTTATGTCAATGTACAATGGAATCAAACCTAAAAGAAGTTAGAGTAAAGAAACCTCAAAAGCTTAAATCATAAGAATCCCATTAAATCTCATACTGAACTCGAAGATACACACACCTGCATTTCATATCAAATTAACAGACACAAGTGTCAGACATCATGTCACACTTGCTGGACACCATTTGTACTAAGTAAGATGAGATGAGGTGTACGGCATTACGTGACCGTCTATCAAAAATAACAAATCAGACATGTTTGATTTTTCATTCTTATTGTCTTTTATATGTGATTTTATTTTTAGTTGTATAAAAATTTCATTCCTGAAGCTACTTATTCGTTGGAAAAATAACACGTAGAAAGCATGCAAATGATATACATTGACAAAGGCTCTTTTTTGTAATAAATGAAATCGAGGGACGATAACCATAATGTACCATGTATATCATCTTTATTGAACATAGCACATGGTTGAAAACAACCAGTTGTCACAAATGCCACATAAAGTGTCTTCTTTCACTAAAATCATATTTTTAATGGCACACTCATCACTCGTACAATCAATTAAATTTTTAGTTTGAGTGATAAACAAATTTTTGGATGAAGTGATTTAAACGGTTGATTTGATGATCGTGTGCTCGGACGATTTTTTGCATGCTTTTTCATTTTCATTTCTTTGTTGACGGAGGTAGAAACAAATCCAGGAAAATTTTAAAGTGGTTCCATCAAATAAATATCTTTATAAATTTTATACACGGTTTTTATCCTTTCAACATTTATGGTTCCACGTAACCAAATCTATTGTTTCACCATTACGATTTTTAAAATATTTATATTTCATGCACCACGTCTATGATTGCACGTGATACCATACCATTGTATATAGATCCACGATGGATGGAGGATGTCCTCCATTGCCCGGCCACCACGTGCCCATTCAACTTCAACTTATCCTATTCCGTTTCCACCCTTGTTGTTATATTTTCTCTTTTCTTTCAGATATGAATCTTTCTTCTTTCTCTCTCTTCTTTTTCGTTGTTTTTATTTTAGATGATAGTTTTATTTAAAGAAAACTTTATCTATGTCTCGAAAATTTATATAATATCGTCTCTCTTTATATTTCTTTTAACAGAGAATACGCGTTAGATGGCATATTCATAAGAATGGGCGCAAGTGACTTTTTCTTGTTAACGAATAGGATTCCACAACAGTGGGCTTAATGCCATCCAGCCCACATATCTACTAGTAAAAACAAATTATTTCAGTTTTTAATTCTTAATTTTACTAATTATAAAAAAGGCTGATGATATAGACCGTTAATTAAACCATCCGTTCCTGGGTTCGATCCCAATAGGAGTCAATTTGAGAACATGAGAAGTACCCGGTCTTTAGCTTGGTCCAGTCATAGACTGGGCTGCCCGCCAGCTCAGTCAAAGACTGTGATTAGGCTCTAGGTCTAGCGTAAGCTGGACCGAGACTTACGCTAGACCGGGACAGCAGCGGATTAATGGGCTGTCAGTGGATGCCCGACACCGCCGGGGAGGTGTGCATGCGTGTGTGCATGCATGTATGTGTACGTGGTAGTCGTTCGTCGGTTCGATACCGCTATGCCTTCTAAAAAAAGGATCTTTAATTAATAAAAATATTAAAAATTTCTTATCATTTGTTTATTGCAATTCCACAAACAAAGGAATACAGAAATCCACGACTCAGTTGAAATGTCGCGGAATTTCTTTCAGAGAATTATTTTTAAATATGCCGAAAGCAATTATTTTGTAATACTCTTATCAATGAAAAAAGTAATTTATTTTTTATAAACAATTTATAAAGAATGGAATGTTTCATCTCAAATTTTACAAACCAAACACACCATAACGACAACGACAAGTATAAAAGAGCAAGCATAACTCCTTAAGGTTAAAAATTAGTTTCAAACATGTTACATTTTCATAATCATTCATCACGAACATAAAACGCGTGAAAAATCATTTTTTTTTTTCTCTATGTGTTAACGCTAAACGTTATAGTTTTACATGAGTATACGTAACACTGCCAAGCCAACAGCAGAAATTGAGACAAGGGTACCTATGCAGTACTTGATCACATCGTATTTTGCTGCTTCCAACTGAGCTCTTAACGAATGAATTTCCTGAACCATATCCGAAAGACAACATTTTGGTCAAACCACTTTCTACAAAACCGCATAAAAAAATAACACGTTTACTCACTCGATCAAGCTTGTTTGTGAGGTTAGCCGTTTCTTGGTTTTGGTTTGTTAGCTCGTCACGAATTCTCCTGCATTCATTGATATAGCATTACTCATAACTACAAAGAAAATGTGCACAAACATACAACGATCATAGACAGTTGTTTAATTTTTTGAACCATCGTGCTTTTCTTTTTTAGGCAAACGAGCCATTGTTTTTAACGTAAATGCACCAAAAACACTAAGCTTTGCAAAATTGAGCAACTTTGGGCAAAAATTGCCACTTGATCTTTTTGTATTTAGAATCCCTCAATTTGTATAGAACAACTGGTTTCTTGCAGAGAATGGTTAGTTTGCAACAAAGGGCAAGTACAATAGTTCAATAAAATTAATCACTCCATTAAACAGAACAAAAGAATGCATCGCGTTACCCCCTTTCAAGATTCAAATCCAGACGCTGTCCAGCAGTGACCTTGTCAATTTCATACCTGTGTCACAATCAAGATTGATAATTGACTAATTTCAAGTTACAAATAAAGATTTGAAGTTAAACATGAGTGATAAAGGGGTTCCATATTCAGCAAAATCTGATCAAAATTTGAAGGTATGTTTGATCACCAAATCATATGCTGCAAAAAGTTGTTGAACCAAATAGTACCTCAATTCACTGCGCATCTTCTCTATGTCGTTCCTCAATTTCTCCGTCTCACGCTGCAATGATGAGAAATGATTTTCCTGCAAAAGAATTAAAAGAATTTAAGTGAATGGAAGAAGAAATTCCAAAAATCCCTTTGTTGGTTAAAATAGGGAGTTGAAAGACCGTCCACTAAAATAAGCTATGGCCATGGTGAACCTCCATTATCATTTAATGAATAACTCGCTCTACGTAAAATAAATGCAACATTTTGCCAATTAGGGAGCTTTTGGTACATGGACGGGACTAGACAGACTAGATGGGCAAGAGTCATGTAGGCTAGTGAAAGAATTATAGAAGGTTTTGGGGTTTTAATTTAACATGGGTAATTTAGTACTTTACCAGTCCTGCCCCATTTACCTATTTTGGTGGGGCATAAATATGCAATTTTGTCCCAACTCAGGTCCAGTCCTGTCATCTCCCAGCTAGTATCACATCAAATGTGGGACAAAAACGTATTGCCGTATCCCACTACCAAATGCATCTTTATTGACGAAAAACACGAAATGCACCCTTGGTCCATATATCTTGGGTGTAACATATAACATAAAAATAACATGAGCTAAAAACATAAAAGATGGGGTTAATGCTGCAATTCATATGCACACAAAGAAGATGTATGACTTCGAACAGTGTCCGTCCACAGGTTCCAATATGGTTAAGACAATTATTAGATATTTGTCAACGAGAAAATTAAGGTTAGACCAAACTCACCAAGTCTAGATACCTGAAATCAAACTAATTAGGAAAATAGAGAGCATCAACAAGCAATGGAAGATGGTTATAGTTTAGGGCTTTAGGCATCTGATAATAAATCCCAAATGAACTAAACATAGACGCTACAAAAAGTTGTTCCACATATATTGGCTTATTAACTAAAACATCCACCAAAACTTACTAATATAAGTCCATGTGACCAACCTAACCATATAATACATTCTGGTTAGGTCTTGTCAAACAAACAAAATTTAAGTTCAACAAAAAAATGTTAACTAACCTAATGCCTGAATATACAAACTAAAGAATTGAATGAACTAAAACTCAATATTAAATGGAAAAAGCGTATGAAAACAAAGTGAGATAAAGAAGAAACTAGAGTTTGATATACCCCCCCCCCCCTAATAATGTCCACTAAAATCAATGGAGATGGAGTTCTTATCAACTCCTTGAGTACTTATTAACCTTTATAATAAGAATGAGATGCCTATTCAAAATACCAGTGGAGTGAATAACGGACATCATGCTACCCATTTATAGGGAAACAAATGAGCCACATGATCCTACTCCATAAAACTGTCTCTCAGAATAAACCAAGAAGCCAAATATTGTCATATGAATAAATTTAGGTTGTGGAACAGCACCAATCCAATCCGAGGATAGATATAGAAGGGTGCTCGTCTCACAAAAAAAAACATGTTCAAAAGAATATATTAGTCGCAGTAGAAAAAGGTGTACAACTGTCCGTTACAACAATCTCTTTGTTAATAGGATCAATTACAACGGAAACATCTTATATCATATGGTTCCTTTACCTTAGATGATGCAAGGAGAAAGTTAAATCACGAATCTGTCATAAGCGGTTAAGCCTTCATCTCTTAAACTTGGTAATACACGATTCAACTAAACTAGAGATAAAGAACATATAAAGATCCTCTGTAAGAACATTCTTATTGAATTGTTATAAGTAAGCCCTATAATTCAGCATATCACCAAGGAGAAGATAAAAGCTTGATGCTTCATTAGTTTTGCATTTGCACAACCTTGTGATATTTTATGAAAGTGAACCCCATTAGGTTAGTCTCTATCCTTTCTGAAATCAACAATTCAAGTTACATCTTGATAGCACAATTCGACAAAACTCATCATCCTCATTAAGGGAGATGCAAATCCTAAACGTATAGTGTGAATGTTATTATCCAGCACGCCCATTTGAACCCTTCAATAAGAAACTTATTTCATAGGTTACATTTTAAACATTTATCCTCTCACAGGCTCCTAAAAGATAATTGAAGCATACAAAATCAAGAACTTCCCTTCCACCCACCTTCAATATAGTGTGAAAAATCCAGATGTCAATGTAATAAAAGAAATTGTCATCCATTGTCACATTCTCCATAAGCATCAAAAGAAATGCTTCCTAACCCATGTTCAAATTTCCTTGTAAGATCTACATACTTTGCTTAAGCAATTACAGAATAACATAACCACACCCAATTCAAAGCAAATAATGATTATATCACTTCCATCTGTGGCATTTGAGGGATTTACAACATAAATACAGATCCAACAATGCAATATGTGTATAACTAGGGCGATTAAATGCTTCAAAAAGGAAGAACAAAGACAAATCACCTGAGAGCTTTGAACTTGAGACTTGAATTTCCCCAAATTACCATCTTGAGTCATCTCAATCTAAAGGATAATTCAAATCTTTAATCACCAAAATCAACAAAAAAAACCAAGCAATCGAATTAATTCATCGAAAAAACAAACCCTCTGCATTTCACCCTTGGAGACAAAAGATTGAGCCACATTTTCCAAACTATCATTCAAAACCTCGGTGATTGCAGACGTAATCGCCTCCGCTTGCTTCGAAGGCACGCCTTGTCCTTCTAATCTTCTAACCTAAAACCACAAATCAACACATTTCACATTACATCAAAAACCTAAATTCCAGAACAAAAAACAAACAGTATTATACTACATTAACCTTATTCATTCAATCAATCAATCAATCAATAAAATAAAATAAAAAGCTTACAAGGGCTAAGGTATCAACAAGGAAGAGACGTTTGCCATTGGATTGAACAAGTTGAGAAAGGTGTCTGCAATGGTGATCAAATCCGGTACTAATCAGATTAGATGATGATGAAGATGAAAGGGGGCTGGTAGGGAGGAAGAGGCCTCTAAAAACGGAGGAGGAGGAATGAATGGGGTGGTGGTGGACGGATCTTAATTTGGTTCCGGCCCGGATACAGGCCGCATAAGCGGCCATTAATATGGAATCCGAAACGGAACTGGTGATAACTTCCTCCAAACAAAACAATTGAGAAAACCCTCGATCGAAAGAAGAAGAAGAAGAAGATCCCCTAAATCAAAAAACAAAAAAAATCTTATCTTGATGGAAAAGAAAAGAAAAGAAATGAAATTGGTTTTTCCAATCTGAATTGAGGATTGAATTGAAGAAGTAGAAGAAGATTGATTAGGTTTGAGGGGTTTTTATAGCATCATAGGGAATCGTGGAGAAATGGATTAAGGGATGATTTTAAACGATTTTTTCTGATTCCATACACGTTTCCATTAATTAGAAGCTTTTGAGGACGCCATTGTTGGACCAGAAAAAAGGGAAGAAAATGGAAGAAAAAAAATGGTCGCCCACCGTGGGGCTCGAACCCACGACCACAAGGTTAAGAGCCTTGCGCTCTACCAACTGAGCTAGACGGGCTTCTTGTGGTGAATCATAAAAAACGGTATATGTAATTGTTGGTAAAGGTAATTTGGTCAAAGATCAAAGCTCGTTTTTTTTTTAGGGTTTAGTTCACAAAAGTGTATCCCGACTTGTCTCGTTTTGTTATTGTATGTACTGTACCTAGAAACTTATGTTTTAGTGTATCAGACTCTTGGAAAAGCTAACATTTAATGTATCATGTTACCTACTAAGCAGGTAACCTGTAATTTTATTATTTTTGATTAATTTTTTTTAATAACTAATAGTTTTAACATGAAGATGATGATGATTATGCATATAAACATGAATATGAAGATGAATCCCAGAAACCCTAAGAGTGATTTTGGAGAAAAACCTTAAATCGATGATGAATTTGTAACTTCAAGATGCATTGATTGTTTGTTTGTAACTTCAGACATGGGAGGAATTGAGACCTCATGAATCGATTGCTTAATCTTGTTTGTTTCTCGTGCATTCTGGCTTTGATTTTTCTTTATTTGGTATCGAGTCTTGCAATTGTTTATGTGATTAGAATCAATTTTTGATGCGTGATCTTCTCTAGTATTCGATTTTGACAAATTATTGGAGATTTAATTCAAATTTCTAGGGTTTTATACAAAAGTTTGAGTTCAACTGATTTTTCTTGTTCATTCAATTATAGGCTCAAATTGATCATGGGGTTGTTTGTTTTTGATCGATTTTGATTGCTAATCATCTATATTTCTTCATGTAACACCCCAAAGCCCAAAGCTATAGGCTGGCCCAATAACTTCGAGTCCAACTTAAAACC
>LUCG01301065.1:0-10207 GCA_001633085.1 Carthamus tinctorius
ATATATATATATAATAAATAGAATAAAGAGCAAAAATATATCTTTTAGAGAAGGAATTGATGTTAACTTAAGGGCAACTAAAGGTAATGTTTAGAGAAGGTTTTGACTATGTGTATCTAAAGATGACCTTTAGAGAAGGTTTGGGAAGTGTAACTAAAGAATAATTTTAGGGAAGGTTTACGAAAAAGTCACTAAAGCCTATGCTTTTAGAGAAGCTTTTCCAAAAAACCTTCTGTGAAAGTACCTTTCAGCGACGTTTACAAACTGTCACTAATGTTTGAAAAGCGTTCTAAAAATACCTTTAGAGAAGCTTTAGAAGCGTATCTAAAGTCCAAAAAAGCGTCTCTAAAAGTATGACATAAACATACCCTTTGAAAACCTTCACTAAAACTTTCTCCTACCCTTACATAGGGAAGGTCTTTGACGGAATTGAAAACCTTCCCTAAAGCCTTTAGAGAAGCTTTTTAGACTTTTAAATACAAAACAAAAGCTTCCCTGAAAGTCATTTCTCTTGTAGTGATCCAAGTTGGAGTGTTTTCAAGTGGCTTATATCTAAGTCCACTGCACTTTAATACCTTGACTAGTGTCCAACTTGTCGAGATTATCATTTTAAAATAATAAAGTCGATATCTTTGTCAAGATTACTTCCCATATCATCCGCCATGACGTGCAATCAAATGGTTCATGTCTGAATCCATCGGCACTTTAACACTTTTCAAGTGATCATGTCATCAAGAAGTGTTTGATTTTTTATAAAACTTGGAATGAAATGGTGGAACATTGTTATTGAAGAACAATGTCCACCTTCTTTTGATTTAAAACCCACTTTTATGATCTTACACCCAAGCTAAATAAATTAGCTACTCATTACTTTAAAATAAATTGCAATAATAATAAAGAACATGTAAGTAAAGTGCATAAATTAAAGGAATTAAAATACAAGACAATAGTGTAAATGCATAAATTAAAGAAATTAAAATTGCAAGACAAGAATATAAAGACATTAATGTAAAGGAAAGTAAATTGCAATACTAGAAATTAAAAGAAAGTAAATTGCAAGACTTCAATTTAAAAGAGAGTATTTTTGGTGCCAAAATTTAATTAAAAGCTACAAACCACACAACTCAAAGAGTTGGTGATATCAAACTTAGCTAACATGGTCTTTACAAATAAAAGCAAGGTAACCTATTTATACTAAAGCAAGTCATTAAAAACCAAGAACTACACTATTACATGACTAGTAAAAAGACACAAAAGTCTTTGGCCAACAACTACACCATACTCCATTTGTACACAGAAGTCTTGAGCCATACTTTTACACCATGCTTTACTTTCGCATAAAAGTCTTGAGTTGGTAAAGTTGGTAATAATAGAAGCTCCAAGACTTCATTAATCTCCCAAGTAAGTTTAGCTTAAGACTTGAATTTCCCAAAAATCGGACCTGGATAAATTTTCTGCATCAATAGGGCACCCGAAAAAGTCTTCCAAAATCTGAGCTGTCTGTAGTCCAATGCTGGAGCATTGCTTTCTGAAATCAAAACAAATATACAAATAAGCCTACTATTAAAGCGAAAAGTAGGTAAATCATCACTTAGTTCCATGCAATAAATAAAGTGTAAAATAAGATCTAAAATGACTAAATTGATGGGATAAAGATAAAAATATATCCTAAAAAGAGTAAAATGTAGCTACTTATATATAAATAGGCAACGCGTATCACTCATTAAGGTAATTGAATCGTTAATGCTTATCCAGGTAAGTTTTTAGTAAACGCCCATTTACAAAAACAGGAAAAACCCTTCGAACCAAAAGAATTGTGTGAAGTAAGTGAATTTATTGAGGTTAGCCTTGGCTAAACCTAGGAAATCTTAATGCCATAATGCCTTGCGCCGCCCTTTAGGCGTCACGGAGTACTCGTTCAATCAATGTCGTCTTGTCGCTTTCAATATCCCATGACTTGCAGTCATCTATCTTCTTTTCACCTAAAATGTTAGAGATAAAAGCAAGAAACATGCAAGGAAACTAGCTGAACTTCACTAGCTTATCCCACGTTGCAGCACCAGTAAATACATGTGCTTTATCGAGTGGAGTCTTTGCCAGGAAAAAGGCTTTCAAGCCCCTTAACTTTCTATTAGATTAGTTTCGTCAAGGGTCGTGTGAATTGTATTGCTCATACGGGAAAGTTGACTCTTGGGTTTGGAACCTAGGTGGTTCCTCCGAGAAATCCTTTCTTCGGTTTTCTTTCATAAAAAATAGAGTAAATTACACTTTTGGTCCATGTGGTTGGCACACACTGATATAATATTTCTAGACTATAAAAATACCTTGAAATTACAACTCTTTTTTCTACTAAACTGGACTATCACAACATAGGTAAGTGTGATCTAATCGTGAGATAATATAGTAACAGTAAGTACCAGGTATCGTTTTTCCTTAGAAAACAGATAAGCTAGCTATTTGATTTTTTATAACTTGAACTAATTAATCTAAAGAACTTGGCTTTTTGGAAGATTTTAATGAAATTACTTAATGAAACTAAGAACAAAGAAAAACTAACTACTGAATTTGAAAACTTTATGAGCTTTTTAAATATGATAAAACACGGTATCACTATGAATAGAATATGTTTGGTTTTATGATGAACCGCTGATTATGATTTTTCTAGGAGTTGTTCTACTAGATTTCTCTCAGTCTCCCGTAATAACAATTGTATTATAATTGGGGTTTTCACCGCCTAATTTCCTACAACTGATACACTCCAAATCACCATTAATTATATGACCGGTTTTCACCTGATCCATCATTTTAAGGAATTTTTTCTCAAAGACTGGTTTTTAACACAAAATCACAACCAGGTATTGGATCCTAATCCCAATCGCCATTTTCGGTAGATTTTCTGTTAGGTCATCAAAGTGAAAGACGGAGAAGATTGAATAACTATGACGATTTCTCTTCTCTAGATATGATCAATCAGTGAATTAAAATAGCAAAAGATAAAGTTGAAAACTTGTAATTGAAATAGACAATCGTTCAAATAAATCATAAACAAATTAAACCATAACATTAAAAACCAAACTTCATCTAAAGTTCATGAATCCATAGTGAGTAAACTAATCTAGCACATAGACATACTAGAAAAGATTAAACTATAATCACAAATCAAATATGAAGACATAGCAAATCTTCCAGTTAATGACGAAGTAACACCTGGAATCCTTCTCGGACGAAGTGGCGTCGAAGATCTTCCTTGCGTAAACATCATCTTAAAATCTTTGTGCTTAATCAAACAATCAAGATGGGGAGCAACTCTTTGTGCGTAATCAAACAAACACCGTCAACCTAGTCGAAGACACTAATAACATTTTTTCTTTACCACTTAACAGTGAAGGACCTAAGAATTTTTTCATACGGTAGCACTATAGACAAAAAGTAGTTAGAAAAAACACGGTTTTTATCAACGTGACCTCATCCATTTACCAACATTCAATATCATCCGATGTGTTTTAGCCTGCTTTCACTTCGAGGTATTTCTAAAGCCTTTTACTTGATTTCTGGGGATTTTGATTTTTTTTAATCAACTTTCGAGGGTTTTTTTTGTTGATTTCGAGGGCTGTGCCATTCATTTGACAACTAATTTGACTTTCAGCTCCCGGCCAAAGCGCATAAATGTGCATGATGCATATTTTGTGAGATTAGATGAAGCGAAGATCGTCTATACGAAGAAAGTACTGACAAACGACAATGCTGCTCATATGTTCGCTAAGTAGCTATTGCCAACTATGTTTGAGCAGTTCTCAAACTTGGTCCAATTCCGTTTGTATTAGTGCTGTTGGGCATTATGCCAGAGAGAGAGGGAGAGAAGGGGAGGGAGGGAGGGAGAAGATATCACCATAGATGACAAAATGACATGTTTGAAGGAGTTACTTTGTTAAGTGCTTAGAGCTTTGCTTAGGCTATACCTTGTTTAGTAGATTGTGCATTAGAGGTTACTAGTATTTGTTGGATAGGGATTCGTTTTGCTTTTGGAGATTTTGTGCTTAGGTGGAGTGTTGTGACATAAACTATATTAGTGTATTGATGTTGCACTTGATGACCAATCTATATATATATATATATATATGTATATATATATATATAAAGCAGAATCACTTATAGATGATGTGTCATCGCCTCCTTTTTTCTCTATATTTATTTTTATTAAATCATTATTTAGGGTGTCATTAGAAGCTAGAGAGTCGGTTTTAATTTAATATGATAATGTCATTCATTATTAGAGTCATTACTTCAGACATAAATTGTTCACCTTTTCATTCATCCTTCAAACTTTTCATTTACCATCCATCAAATCATCAAATACATGTTACACTATATATATACCAACCATTTACATCAAACACAATCATCAAATTGTTCAAGTTTTTCTTCAACAAATTTTTTAGGTAATAACTATTTACATCAAAGATTGAAACTTTGTTACTAATCAACAAAGCTTCCTCCCTACACTTCGATGAAGCTTCCTCGCTACTCTAACGAAGCTTTCTCCCTAACTTCGAAGAAGCTTCTCTCATACACTTTGAAACTTGATCCCTACGATTTGGGTTTGCGATAAATAACAACTCTTTGTCATCCATTTCTACACACCAAAATATACAAACATAAAGAGATTGTGAACTTAGGGGGAGTTTGGTTTGCCGAGATCCGCCGGAATTTGATTGAATTGTAATGGTCAATTCCATTGACCAAATTCCATTCCGTCGTTTGGTTACCCGTGAAATGGAATGGAATTCCAAACATTCCCTCAAACAAGGATTTTACCATTCCTTCTTAAAACCGATGGAATTGATATCCATTCCATCCCATATTTTGAAAATGACAAAATTACCCTCACTTTAACATAAATCCTTTGATGCATCTTGTATTGTTTCTTTTCCAACATCATAGTTCTTCCATGGACGCTCCTTCACCATCGGCTGTAAAATGTCTTTTTCTCCATGGCCTCCTCTATTTTTTTTCTAGATCGGCAGGGCGTGGTTTGTTACAGTTGTTACTGCTTCATTGACGATTCCTTACGATTTTATACCGTTTTTCAATCGACTTCTTCCTTGATGTAGTAGATGTGGGTAACTTATCACTCTGTTTTTATTCTTGGTGTAGGTGTGTGTAATGGTGGGGAATAAGAAGGAAAACAAGGGTTAGGATGTAAAAGAAAAGGAAACAATGATTAGGATTGTGAAAAAGGAAAACAGGGGTTACCATGGAGAAGAAGAAGAAGGAGGAGGAGGAGGAGAAGGGGGTGGCGGCTGACTGCTAAGTCAAGAACAAATATAATGGAAAAGGGATAAACAAGGGAAGTTTGTCCAATACATTTTATATAATTTAATTTTGAAAAGTTAAAAATATATTTATAGAGATAATGGTAAATTACATCTTACATATTAACAATTAAATCTAGCATGCATCACTAATACGTTAAAGAAAAACATATATCAGACAAACTGTATCTTTGTCGATTATCATAATTCCTTTCCAGTTCCTTTATAAACCAAACACACAGATTCCAATTTATTTGACAGATTTGATTCCATTCCTGCCAACCAAACACTTGGTGAAACATGATAACATTCAATTCCCATTCCTTCTAGATTTCAATTCCTTTGACATATTCCATTCAATCAGAAATCATTCTGCGAACCAAACGTCCCCTTAGATCTTACCGAGTGAGCGGTTTTCTTTCATCATCGTCTTCTTCGTTAGTTAATTTGGAGCTTACTAAATTAATTATTTTGCTAGCTTCTCTAGTTTCAAGCACCATAAAACACACTCCCTAGTATGTCATCTAAGACATACTTTAGTCAAGTTAGTTAGAGAGTGTTTCTTGTTATTCAGTGGTGTTCGAGAAGTATCGTTTGTTGATCGTGGATCTTAGCGCTTTGTAATTTTCCCTGGTTATAATAATATTCTTGCTCGCTCTCTCTTTGGTGAACATTCCTTGTGTTATTAATTTGTGAACTTGTTATAATTATAGATAATAACGTTTTTGTTATTATCTATATATATGTTGTGGATTGTTTCTAGATTTTCGTTATCCGTATTTGTTGATTGCCAGGGTTGTTGTATACTTGGATTTCTACTCGAAAGGACCTTAGAAATCAATAGTTAGTTTTATGTCGTGACATACCTCACCCTACACAACCAACCAATGATGAGGTATGTGTATGTGTATGTGTATGTGTGTTTTGATCTTTTTGACTGTGTATTGTCTGTCTTCCAAATCTTTGATTGAACCTACCCGTACAGTTTATGATGACATGGCACAACAAAGAGGAGGAGATCTATGGACCAACATTTTGCTCATAATTTTGATTCGATGCCCATTTCATTTAGAGGATGGGAAAAGTGATAAGTTTGATTTAAATCCAATGACAACTATTCTCCACCGAAGTTTCATAATTTTTTATTTGCCTAATACAAAGCAAAGATAAATGCAACATATGTGCATGTTACTATATCACATTATTTAATATAATTTTTGTGTCCAAGTATTTAGAAAGTAATCAATAAAATTCCGAAAACCCCTCCTTCATTTGTTGATTTGTCAAATCTTTAAATACCATTCGATCATGACTAAAGGGAAAGAAATGTGGTCTAACATAGGGTTGTATAAGAACCAAACGGTTCAATTAACATTCGTGAAGAGTTTGGTGGAAAGTTTATTTATGTTTATTTTATTGAACAATCACCTTGTGACCTAAATCAATGATAAGCCTCCATTGTTATTTATGTATTTTGTAAGAACTTTGATTTTTTTTAAACTACATTGGTAGATAGATGGAACATTGGTATTGTTTAGGTTTGTCCCATGTTGGTAGAAGATGAAATCAATATATCAAATCAATGACAAGCATTTATCTATTTTCTTATAATTTTGATTTTTATAAATTACATTGGTTGATAGATGGAACATTAATGTTGTTTAGGTTTGTCCCACGCTGGTAGAAAATGGAAAAGTAGATGTTTGGTGTGTATATAAAAAGTTGAATACTGTTTTTGAAAACCATGGTTGATTGGTGTTATATTTATAAAGGAGAAACCATCAAATCAATGACAAGCCTCCATTAGCATTTATCAAGAAGATGTAACAATTATTCTTGTTGGTGATGAGTTAGAAGAAGGAGAGATTCCATCAAAAACTCCAAAACTCCAGTAGCTGTTGATGTAGAACCTAGGGTTGAAAAAGCCTGAGGTTGCTAGAATAAGTACCAGAGAAGTGCATATTTATGTTGAATCTGTGCTTGACATAACAGATTTGAAGATTGTTTCTTTGAAGAAGATCGTGTCCAGAAAGTTATCAACAATTATGTATCCAGAGATTACCATCAGCAGAGAAGATCAAAGAGAATGGACGTCCATTGTAGCTGACTTTCCAAATGATGAGGTTCCAGTGTTCCAATCCATTGTCTTTTACCTAAGAAATGAACCTATCGGACCTGATGATCTCATTGTTGCTTTGGAAGCTATCTACGATCATCTCAATGTATCCATCACCTTGTCTTATCTTCATGATTTTCAACTAGCTTACGACAGCTGGCAACCCAAGATGAATGTCCTCAAAATAAATAGAAGACTTCTAGATCAACACTTAGATTTACCACTTTATTTAGTTTTTTAAAAGGTGAAAACTTCATAGTGGTATTTGAAGATTCAGAAGACATTAAAAGGAAGGTTAATATGCATGAAGTTAGTCTGTGTTCTGATGGTACTCTAAGTTTAATCAAGAAGGGACTGGAGAAGAGACTTCAGTTGCATGAAAAGAGGTTTTCTCTGATTGAACCTAATGAGAAGATCCTTGTTGGTAAGATGTTGAAATATATTGAAGACAAGATCTGGTACCAGAACTACATGAGAGTTGCTGAAATGATGTTCAAGCTTAGAAGACAATTTCCAAGCATTTCTAGAAGTTGATTTTGCATATTATGTCTCAAATCAGGAGAATGTTATGGTAGGTTTTACATGTTGAGTCATAGTCGAAGGGTGAAAAAAGTAATATTTTCTAATCTTTTATATTAGGGTATAAATACCCTCTTTAGCCTTGTATTTGTTAAGTAAGCTTGTCATTAGAGAGAATTAGACCTTTGACTTTTGTAAGAGGGTAACTATTTCTCTCCTTATGTTCTTGTACTAGAATTGAGAAATCAATACAAAATATTTGATTCAATCATGTTTCTTTTGGTTCAATTGATAGATTAAAACCTAACGATGAGGAATCCTCACTTGGCATCCACGCTATAATCACACTTGAAGTTAAAAATCTCTAAACTAAGCACCTGGAGAAAATGATGAACAAATCTCCAATCCATCAACTTTTCTTCCTCAACTTCACTCCCTTATGATCCAGATTACCAAAATACCCCTACAGCCAAGCATATCCTCCAAATTGCCACTACCTCTTAAATGCATAATTAACTAAGAGTCAAGGTTATTACAATATATACACGTCACGACAATTTTACAAACCTCCCAAAAGTAACAAACCCTACAGACCACTTCTTAACCAATCATATTATCCCAACCTTTTTTAAAGGCATTTTTTATTAATTTAAAAGGGTATTTTTGCTAATTGATACCATAGTTTATTTGAACTTTTTTATTTAAATATTCATTTATTACCAATGGTTATCTTTTTTTTGGTGTGGGGGTTTAATTTGGGGACACCATAACAACACCAATAATGCTCGTTGCAAGACAAAGCAAAAGTTAACATGTATTTTTGACGTTATAAACTCTCCAATAAATTCAACAATATTTCTTTTCTTTTTGAAAGACAACATGCATTAAGACCAAACAAAAATATAGAGAAGAAAGTCTTTCTGAACTAGCAACTGTGAGATGTCGCAAAAAAAGGAGGGAACAAGGACGGAAAAACCAGTGCCATACAATCAAGACGCAAAAAAGAGATGACAAAAGCCACACCCAATGGGCTGATAAATCATACATACGTAAACATCATGGTATATGCCATGAAAGAATTACAAAGAGAATGACACAAGATTTGGTTACCGATCCACGATCACCATTGTATGGATCTCTTCTTTAATCTCCTCGAAATCCATTCAAAAGATCTAACAAGCATCTTTATGAACAAAGACTCAAAACAACGAATGAATATATTTGAACGCAAGATTATTTCACGAGCGCATCTATAGTATTTCTTCTTAGTTCAATCACTTTCAACTCTCAAAAATAACATATACGTCAATTCTTAACTCTTGACTTGTTAGGTCTACTTTTTATGTTGAATAGAAAGTTCCAGGTTTGTTTTGTCATTAGTCTAAAGTCTCTACCTAGTCTAGTATATAAGGGTTTCCAACCCTACTTTATTATGTTGATCACTAGGGTTCTTTTTCACGTATACAGATATTCTCCTTGTAACCTTGTGATTATACTTCAATCATTCGACCAATTGATTTTTTAATCTTTGTGTTCATTATCATTATTGCAATCTACTCACCCATTGGGTCTTTTTAATTGGTATCAGAGCAGGCAGATTTAGGCAGAATCAATCTTGGTTCTTGTGTGAAATTGATTGTAAAGCTTACTTGGGTTTTTGATTTAAAACTGTTTTGGTTGATTAAAACAAGTTTTAACAATCTTTTGAAACATACATTTCTAGGTTTTCTAGAAGGTTGTTCAACAAAACTTCGGGTAACCTTCATAAACATCGGAATAGGTTTGGCTTTGAATCATCGAGTTTTTTTTACCCAAATCCACCAAACCTTGGGTTTGAAATCCACCAAACATTGGGTTTCACAAACATCAGATTTCCATAACATTGGGTTTGAAACCCTATTGGGTTTGAAATCCAGATTCATAAACCCGGTGTTTGATTTAAAATCCCAAACCCGACCTTGCTTTTCAAATCCGATATTACTCCTAGTTACCTACTATTTGTGTTCAAAACCTATTGTTTGTGTTCAAAACCTACTATGTTGAAATCATTTTTCAAAATCGCACAACCAAGCAAGATTTTTATCTTTATCTCTTGATTCTATCGGTGAAATGTCGAAAGAAATGTTGGCCATCGGATCCGAAACCAAACCTCCAGTCTTGGTTGTCGGAGAGTATCAACAATGGCGGAAAAGAATGGTTCAGTTCCTAGATCTCATAGATCCGAATCTGATGAGATCGATTGAGGATGGCCCCACCAAAG
>LUCG01301070.1:0-12184 GCA_001633085.1 Carthamus tinctorius
TAGTTTTTTTAATATGCTTCCGTTGCTTGAATGTGGTAATAGATTTGATTAAAACCTAACACTCTCCATCGACTCATCACCTTCATAGCCTCTGGTTTTCTCCATCATCTCCATTGCCTCCGTCACCTAGAAGGTATGTCGATGTCCCCGTGAAGTACGATAAAAGAATGAGATACTATGAAGTACGACAAAAGGAAGAGAGAGAGAGAGAGAGAGAGAGAGATGAAATTGGGAAGCATCCGAAGAGGAAGAAGGAGATGAGTGGTGGTGTTGATGAACACAAGAAATTAGACATGGATGAATTTGGGTATGCAGAAAGAAATTAGGGTTTTTTCCTCTTCTAGAATCCAAACCCCCAATTAACTCCTTTATTTATTGATTTAAAATTAGAGCCCTAAATCTTATCATTTTTCTTCCACCTCATCGCTCTGCAAATTGATAATCTCGATACAAGAAAAGAGAGATAGAGAAGTAGAACTCATCGAAAAAATTGAAGAAAACTACTTTCATGTTTTGGGTTTATATGTTGTGCATATATAAAAATTATAAATTGGGCTCCCAAATAAAACCCACCAGGTTTCAATTTTATCCTTTTCATTTTTTTCCTAAATTTGTAAGATTTGTTAGATAGGGTCTCCTTATTTTACAAACTGAGTAATTTGTGTAAACTATACAAACTCATCTAAACCGTTGATTAAAAATATCAATGAACAAGATTAATTGCTTAAAATTAGGAAATTAGGTTCAAAATTAATCACATCCAAAAATAGAACAAATTAATAGAAATTAGCTTTTATAATTATGCATCAATGGATTGTAATTGGTTGACATATGGTTTACAAAGTTTGCACAAATTATTGAGTTTGTAAAATAAGTCAACTCTTGTTAGATAAACTAAAAATTATATATATTCAGATGTTTGTTGGTTTATAAAAAACAAACAGTCTTATTGCTTTAGATTTCAGACTTCAGCACCATCACTTAAAAATCAAAACTAAAATCAGACTTCAGACTCCAGCACCTCTTAAAAAGCAAACACCACCTAACAATAAGGAAACTAATAAAAAATAATAAGAAAACTAAATAAAAGATATCAGAAAATCAAGCAAATAAGGGAACTGAATAATAAGGATTATCTCAATTATTTGTGGATCAGTCTCCCTGCTTGTCATCACACTTGCTCCAGGTGCATCATGGCGTTTGGTTCGCAGATTCTAAAGGAATATGATGGAATTGTAATGTTGAATTTCATTGATTAGATTTCATTCTTTCGTTTTGTTCATTCATTTCGACAAAAGAAATCTCTAAATTTAATCAAATCCCACAAATTAAGGAATTCAACATTTATTAACAACTACTAAATAATTTTGATAGAATGAAATTCGGTTTCATCATAATGTCAGATATATAATATAAACCAATATCAAATAAGTTATTATATTAATTTATTTAATAGTTATTTTATTAATTTATTGAATAATTTATTTATTAATATATTTAACAATTATTTTATGTATTAAATAATATCTAACAAATCATTCTATTTGATAATTATTTTATTATTTTATATTAATATATTAAATTATTTAATAGTTATTTTATTTTTATTAAAAAGATAAAGTAATTAATGAATATCTGTTAAATTATTTTGTGTTTAAAAAATTAAAATTATCAAAAAGGTATTTTAGTCATTTATCAAAATTTCAATCCAATTCCAAAACTACATTTTATGAACCAAACAGATAGACTTCAATTTCTTAACAGATTTCATTCTAATTCTTTCAACCAAACACATCAAACCTGACAACATTTCATTATAATTCCTTTAAAATCAAATGCTTTTAACAGATTTCATTCCATCCAAAAACATTTTGGGAACCAAACATCACCTTAATAATTTAGGAAATACTTAGATTTTGATGTTACATATATACTTATATATACAAGCTATATTCTACAGTTGGGTTTCGATGAGAAGTTGATGTCAACTTGAAAAGTGTTAGAAGTCGGCATCAACCATTAGTTATTGGATAAGAAGCGGATACACATTAGATGTGATGCACCGAGATAATTAAGATGCACCAGATCGACTCCCTTTTAAAAGAGGCATGAGATTAAAAGTAATAAATTGTTCAAATCCACTTCTCACGCTTCTCATATTGATCTCAACTTCTTACGTAATCTTTAACCGGCCTATATTTTAAATGGAATAGATAAACAACTAAAGAAATAGATTGACAAAAAAATGAGTACTTGACACTTTGTGCCATGTCACACCATGTATTGATGAAGTGATTATTTCTTTGAATAAAAGGGTGTGCATGCCACATGATGATGCAAATTCGTCACTTTTCAACTCAAGTATTGGAATCGAATTGTGGATCCCCGGATGCTTGATTTCCTAGAGAATGTATCAATTACTTCCTTTGAATCATACCACTATTACCGACAGATTTAGAGTAGAAAGTTTCCCTAAAAAAGAAGCATGACGATCGTTCTATCGTTCATGATTCTTAATGCAACGTAAACATAAACCCTCGAATATCCTGCTACTCATTCATGAATCGCTTGGGTGTCTAGTAGGAGTTCCTAGCTCAAGTGTAATTTGATAGGGTGGTTGCAAGACCCCTACCTTGCTATTTTCGTTATGTAACTTTGTTTTCTAACATCTTGCTGGGTTATTAATAAAAATTTTGTAGTCCAAAAAAAAAATATATATATNAATATTACTATCATCTCATGCATACATACTTACATAAATACACCCATAACAGAGGGACACTACCAAAATAGAGGCCTTCAGCGACGAAATATTTTGTCGCCCTCGCCGATATCCGTTGGTGAAGACTTGTCGCAGAACATCCCGTAGCTGATAGTATTAGCGACGGATAGGTATCAACGACTGATGATGTCGGCTACAGATTAGCGATGGATGCCTTTAGCAACGGATCAACGACAAATGACATTTGCGATGGATAGGTATTAGCGACGAGTTAGCGACAAATGCTTATTTAATTTATTTTTATTTTTATTTTTTTAACCAAATTTAGCACGGAAAATCTGTCACTAATCCGTCGCTAAGGTAATAGAATAATAAATAACAATTTCGTATTTCCTATATAAGAATTACGTGCCCATTCCATAACCATACGAATCCTTTTATATACGAACAAAATAAAATTACAAAATTACAAATTCAAATAAATAATAGCGAAACAAAATTATCGATTCAAACAAATTGAAATTATCAGATTCCATCTTTTCAATTGGTTCATTACCCTCTAGGTCTTTACATATAGTTTCATCAACTAAAACACCAAACTTTTTCTATCCTCTAACTTGAAGGCCAACTCTTTTTCTATCGGATGCCCATGTCTACTTGTCTACATTCTCCACCATCAACCTATTTGTTTTATATTATTTGTTTATAATTAATTTCGTCACAAATCCGTCACTAATCAGCGTTACATTTATTTTTTAATAAATTCGTCACTAATCCGTCACTATTTTCCGTCGCTGATAACCGTCGCTTATGCTTGTTAGTAGTGGGAGGTTTAAAGGAAAACCTAAAAAAGGCGAAAAAATGAGGAACATCCTCATAGCCCTCCATCTGGACAATATGCATTTATGATTAAAAATAATTAAATTAAGTTGTTTTTTTTGGTTTGTATGTACGTCCATATACTACAAATTACCTCTATGCACAAGTGTATACAATTTAGACAAGGAGTTATGCAGGTATTCCTCAGTTTCGTTTTTCTAAGTTTTCTCCCGAACACAAATAAACCTATGACAGGACTAGTTTCTTGCTAGTTTCTCGTGGTTCAATAAATTATGGTTCCAAAAATATTAAAAATAAAAATAAACATATGGCAAATTTTCACTCTTAAATATGGGTTTTGGATCTTAATTAAGAAGACCAATAATATGAGAAACTGCATACATATATATTTGCAATGCGATAGTCAATAATTGATGTGTTTTTATGTTGGGTTTATACATTGACTTTCAACGATGGTTAGCTTAAGCAAATATATATATGTCTTCAAACGTGGGCGAAGGAAACAAACAGACGGTTTAGGTGTTCATTTTGTTTTGTCCCCTATCTTTTCTCATGTTTTTAGGCTTTAATAATTGTCTTTTAAGTGCTAACATATATTATAATTAGTTAATTACCTACTCTTAATTATGGGTGCAAACGAGTTGAGCCGAGTTGGGTTAAGTTTTTCAAAGTCAGACTCGGGCTAGCTCGAATACTTTTCCAATGTTTGAGCTTGAGCTCGATGCTCATGTATGAGCTCAAACTTCAGATCGATTGACTCGTTCATTTACTTATGTTCGATGATTTTTATATTTTGATAAGATCTGTAAGCATGTAAAAACATTTGGCTCGAAAAGTGTATGCTTAATTAATTGACTTGGCTCGGGTTGGGTTGGGTCGACTAGTAAAGTTTAGTCGATCGAGCTCTCAAATGAGTCGAGTACAACTAAAAAAAGGGTATTACCGACGGACGAAACGGTCGGAAATAGGCTTTACCAACGGTTTTTTCAACGAAACGACCATCACCAAAAAGCTGGATGGTAAAAGTACCGACAGTTTTCGGATGAAACAAGCGTCGCTAATGAAAAGCTGGCCGGTAAAATCTTCCCGACGGTTTTTCCGGCAACTTTTACTGACTGCTTCCCGACTATTTCATTTAGCGACGGCTTTCCGACAACTAATTAAAAAATAAATAATCGGTAAACAATTGGGTAAACAATCGGAAAGCAGGCGGAAATTTGCGTCTGCTTTTAGCAGTCTGTAACGGTCGTCGGCAGAACACGATTTTTTAGTAGCGGAGTGACGGAGTCGAGCATTGGTGTTTTGGAGCTCGACTCGTTACGTTTAGCGAGATATACTGTGTGCTCAAGATCAACTTGAGCTCAAAAATTATTGTGCTTGAGCTCAAAAACTAGTTGCTCGGTAAAATCTCGACTCGTTTACAATCCTGCTCCTAATATATGAAAATCCAAAATGACTAGTTAAAACATGTAAAATTATTATCCGTTCAGGAACGATATTATATGAGACTGATGCTAAAACTTTATTTCAGACAATTAAAACCTGTAAAAACAAATGACGTGTTGTTTAGATCACTCGAATTTGTGTATATTCGGGAACGGATTAGCGTGTTGATTATGCTTTTATCTTGATGCGATATTGTTATATTATTATAATCTCCATCAATACGATTTTAGTGACCTTATAATTATAATGTCACCTACGAGTTAATAATCGGACCTTGGATCCCTCATCCCTCCACCCAATAAAATTAAAATTTGGGTTAGCAAACCGATTGGGTTTTAATACACATTGGATCCAAGTAGAATTCTTTGAGAAAATGAGAATTTTTATAAATTGGCACATAGTATGTATGTTTAAGGATAAACCGTATCACGGAACTTGTGTTAATTTGTAATTTCATCGACTTAGGGGTATTTGGGATTGCTTATCTGAAACAACCTATGTTTTTTTTTTTTAATAAAAATGGTTATCAACTTATATGGTGCTAAAATCACAAGGATGGTGGCGTACTGGCAAAAGGTTTAGGGGGATGTGGTGGAATATCCCATCAATCCGGGTTCGAGTCAAGGCGTCAGCATTCTGTGGCCAAGCTTAGTCTCAGACAGCCGTTTTCTTAATTTCAAAATTGCCAAGGATGTAGTCTAGGCAAAGTCTAGATGAATCTTTAAAAAAAAAAAAAAAAAACTTATATGTTGTCAAAACGAGGCTTTGTAAAAAGTGTTAGAGCCCTTTTGTGGATTGTATAGAAGTTAGAGTTTCTTTATGTTATTTATCTATGTTTGCTTTAGTTATGTTCTCTGTTATGTAACTTTTGTAGTTTAAAAGGAAAATTATTTCTTGCCTTTTAGGATATATATGAATCCAATTATTGAATAAGTTGATAAGTGGAGTTTTAGGGGTGTTTGTAACTGTTTATACATGTAACTAACTAACTAAAAACTAATAAATTGCTTTGAATAAGTTAGTAAATTAAAAAACTTCTTTTCTCCTTTGCCGAAAAAAACATATAGCTTTATATTTTTTTTCTTTTTCCATCCAAACACTAAAGAACACTTATCACCGTTAACACGATAAAATAAATCAATAAACAAAATTGCTAATTCCCCTTAATTTTGCTATCTACGATGGGATATTTTAATAAATAGGTATTAAATACATTTTTTCCTAGAACTGTTTTTAAACAAACTTTTATTTAATAGTTGTGCCATTTTTACCAAAACAGTTTAGAAGTGGTTTATCCCAATTAAGAATCCAAAATACAATTTCCTTTTTTAAAATAAAAGTGTAAATAAGAATCCAAAACAGTTTAGAAGTGGTTTATCCCAATTAAGAAATAAGAATCCAAAATACTCATATTTACACTTTTATTTTAAAAAAGAAAATTGTATTAATACAATTTCCTTTTTCTAAACAACAATTCACATTTTACATATCCATGTTACACCAAAAGTTTCTCCCAAAAATCAAACCAATAGTGTAATATCGTTTGAAAGTTTTCTCATTAAGAAAAATTGATTATATTTTTATGTTTATATATACTCCTTAATTTTGTTATTTTTTATATGATATCTTAAATATGTATTTATATAGTATACATTTAAAACTTATTATTAAATAATTGATGCTGGGGTCGGGTTTGAAGGTGTTCCAGTCTCCGGTTAAAAATTTGGTGTCATACCCGTCCCTGTTAAAAATTTCGTCAGATCCCCATCCCCGAGTGGATTCCCCATGCAATCATACAACTTCAGATATCAAGTTCTATGACGAATGCGGGGTTTTTCTAGCCATACCCATTCTTCAAAGAGTTTGAAATATATTTGGACCCGTCATCTTTAATACGTACTACTAATAAATGGGTATTACCTACGGTCGAAACAGTCGGCTTTACCGACCGTTTTCCGACGAAACGAACGTCGCTAAAAACCTGGTTGGTAAAAGTTTCCGACATTTTTTCCGACGACTTTTACCGACTATTTTCTGACTGTTTAATTTACTGACGACTTTTACTGATTGTTTTCCGACTGTTTAGGGTTACTGACGATTTTTTGACTGTTTTTTGATAGTTTTCCGCAGGGGCGGAACACGACTCTTATAATCTGGAGGGCCGAAATATAGTATGAATTTTTTTAGAGATGCACATGATGTACATGTAAATTGTCTTGTATTCTCTTTTTCTATGATCTAGTTTTAGAGAAAACTAGTTAATGTAAGATTAAGGGTTGTATACCTTAACCTATAAATAATATAGTTAGAGCCGAGACTACCCAATAAGAGTGATGGCATGGATTAAGGTTGTGTTTGGCAAACTAGCTAATAAGCTAGCTGGTAACTGATAAGCTAGTTGTTGACTAATAAGCTAGTTAGTAGCTGATAAGCTAGCTTATGAATAAATTATGTTTGGCAAAAACTAGTTATGAGTATGTAAAATGATCAAAATGGATATATTGGAGTATAATAATTAATATTAATAAGAGTATAATTGAAAAAAACTACAAAAAGCTCCTGAAACCAACTAGCGTTTCAATAAACTAGTTTATTGTACATGTTTAGATGGACTAGCACAAATTAAGTGTCTTAGATAAGCAAAGATGGAGACTTTTCGAAAAGTGGTAGTTTGAAAAGAAATACTATTTAATTTTATTCATGAAGAGATTTTAAAAAAATGAAATATTTAAAGGAATGATATTTTAATGAATGTATATAACATTATAGTAATAAATAAGTAATATGTAATTTTTATAAAAAAAAAGTATGTAAAATTGAATTCACATAGTTTGAGGAAAAAAAATAAATGAATAAAATAAATAATAATTAGAAGAGGAAAAGAATCATAATTGAAGAATGGGACAAGCAAGACTCGAAACCTTGTCATTTGATATAGAAGCTAGCAGCAATAACCAACTGAGCTGCACAAACTTACGTGTTTTTGTATGACACGTAATGTATTTGAGTAGAAAATCGGGGGGGCCATGGCCCCCAAAGGCCCCTACGGCCCTCCGTCCCTGGTTTTCCGACGACTTATTAAAATATAAAATAAAAAAGAGCAGTCGGTAAACCATTGGAAAGCACACTTCCAACTGCTTTTAGCAGTTGATAATGACCGTCGATAATACACGATTTTCTATATAGTAGTGACGGCTTAATATTTGTTACAGAAAAGCTATCAAACTTTATATGAATAAAATAAAGTGATCGTTGAATTCTTTGAATTTTTTAGAAAAAAAGTTTATTTTAAAGCAGGCTTAACATTTATTGAACCATTTAAAAACAAATTCTTTACCATTTTCTTGGTTTTTTAAGCAAACACATTTTTTTGTTTTCTTGTTCCACGATTTCATTCTTTTTTTACCACGATTTGGGTTCTTTTGACCTTGTTTTTTGTCTCTACTACTTTTTTCTTTTAAAATAATTTGAGACTAGTAGACAAATATATTATTAGATGGAAAGAGTTGAAATAGAATTGGAATTAGTAAGTTCATGTGTTTTGGTATGGAAATACTAGAATTGAATACAAAAAAAATTATCCTTTTAGGAAGTTTAGTTGTTTTTGGCCTTTTTAGTACAACAAAATTGATCCATATAAAATCAACAATTTTTAAGGATTTTTACCCAAACCGACACATAAAAGTCCAATAAGGTCGAATATGTGCAAATCACTTAACATCCAATTGTCAAAACGAATCAACAAATGATCTACGTGTTGTGCCACAACAATAAGATCAAGTAAACAACACAACAACGTAGTAAAACAAACATATAATTAATGAATTTCCATATCCCTTACAACGAAACCTAGATGATTTATTTAATATGTACAAGAAATAGATGTTCATGACAAAATACTTATCCTTAATGACTACAACCGACATATATAAGCAATCTAACTTATCAAGTTCATATTAGGAGAGGAAACCCCACGTTCTTAGCTCCCTAGAGTGCTACAAAAATGACCCTCGACATTAATACTCAACACACATGACTCTGAGATACAAACAACATCGAAATTCCGCACCCTTTGAAGAGGTTTGGCGTATTGCCATCACCCATCAACTAAAAGGCCAAATTGATCCTCAAGAAATGACACATGACACCTAAATAGGTCCTAAGAAAACATGTTGCCTCATCCAGAAACTATTATCCGGGCCCACCTACTCAATGCCTAGAAAGTCAACGCTTGAATCCCAAGCTGCACCTTAATCCTAGCATCTCCAATGGGCATGGCTTACCAAAACAAAAGAGGAACTCAATCCTCCCAACAGAGTTACTAACTCCCAAAGTACCAGCATATTCATATGTTAGAAACACATTTAACTCTACACCACACTCTACTAAAAAAAGTAGTATTAACAACGACCTGAATCCGTCCTAATTAGTGACGGATAGGCCACAATCCGAATCCATCTCTAATTAGTGATTGTCATTAAATATTGTTTCCTAGACCACACCCCTTCCGACGCGATCGCTGAGATTTTTTGTTGGAAATATAGTATTGTCGGTCTGACCACCACTTGTCCTAACCGGTTAAGAGAGATCTGGGAGCAGGTTCGTCAGTTTCCAACTGTTTACGAAGACTTCCTCTTTTGATCAAGTAACAAAAAGATAAATGGGTTCGGAACGCATTATAATTGGGCGTTCAGTCATACTTTGTGAATGAACTGCCTACCCATTGTTCCCTCTATCCTGATCAAATAAAATAAGACATAGTCGTGATTCAAGGAACTTTGCCCCGAATATTTCTAGTTATTTGGGGAGACGATCAACTAAGCATATTCAAGGTTCCATCCCCGTCCATTGTTCGAGAAGGTCAGAAGCAGATCATCTTGACTGATCATGACATGCATAAGATCCACACATATGTCTTCTTCAACTGTGTAGAAGTTCAACCTTCTAGTCAGCCTTTGATGAATGGGCTTGAGAAATGCAACCGAATATTTATGATGTTGCACTTGAACAACTAAGATAAAAAAAAGGTTTAGTGGTTGGTTTAAGTATTATGTGGTCATGTCACCGACTCAAGTGACCAATAGAAATTGCTAGGTCGAAGACTAGCCCGTTATGCTTGAAGAGGAGGAGATGACCCAATCGTACAATGCCTACACCACGACATTCGTCTCGGCGATAACAATTGATATTGGGTAGTTATGACGGGTAAGTAGATGTGTTGTGAGACCTTATATTACATAAAAAAATGATACAAATAACCTTTTTGTTGTATTTTTCTTAATTGTGCATGATTTTAAATGTTCAGGTTGTTCGAGAGTTCGCGACCATTTTCAAAGCTTCATTTGGTGGTCTGTGGGACCTATGGAGACATGTCCCTCGATCAAACGGATTGCGACTATATATTCGAGCGCTTTAAGGTTTGTTACATGAATTACATTTAAACAAATTGTAGAAAACATATTATTGTTTTTTTCTTGATACAAAATCTTGTGTGTGGGGGGAAAGTTTCAGTCTTTTGACGAACAAGAGGAGAGAGGTATATGTTGCATGGGGACCATCGCATGCACAATAGTTACGAGGAATTGGAGGGGTTCATGTGAATGAGCCGTGGAGTCTCTCAAGAATGGAAGAACATGGGACAAAGAGGACATGTCTATAATTTTAGGACACCACCCTCCCTGAATAGCAAAGTTGTTTTGGCACCAGATGATGGATTAGGTATTTATCTATACTATTTGTGTATTACCTTTAAATAAATTACACTTAGAGTTTTAACAGGTGTGGACCATCCTACATTAGCTTGCTGGTCTAGGTCCGGTAGGGCCAATCGGGCTACCGAGTATGAGGGGATGTCGTTCAGGCACACTGGGGATTGATCGGTACTAAACGGCAACTGAGAGAGGATCGTAAGTCTACATTTTTTATGAATGTGTAATGAGATTTATTTATGTGTTATTGACAACTTGCGTTTGTTTGTTTGTTGTACAGAGCGGATTTAGGTCGTGAACCAACTTTCTGCGAGGTGTATGGGCGACTTCACTGCTCGAACAGAAAGGACGCTCCAAGTGCGATCGACCCGCCTGCAAATCCAAGGGTCTACGTTTACCCCAAAGAGACTAAAATAAGTGTAAGTTTTCTATAACCATTACTTTGTTTTATGTGTGCATATATGTGTATGTGTATATATGCATGTGTTATATGTATTCGCTAGTTAGTCTTGTATATATGTATGTTGGTTGCTAATCGCAATATGATTTATGTATTTGTTGTTGTAGGAGCTATCGACAACTTAGGGATTATGCACAACATAGCCAGGTTCCCGCCGACCCTCCAGTTGATGGGGTATCTTAGTGGGAGCAGAGTGCCAGAGAACGGAGGAAGAGTCGTCTATTTGGGTTTTGGACGAGCTAGAATCCCCATTATGCTATAATTGGGAGTATAGCCTCCGAGGGGGATCATCATCATCCGAGGTATATATGTTGATTATTTATATATCTTATTAGTCAAATATTGAATATGTTACAAGTATTTAAGCTAGGAGAGAAGATGGCAACGATAGAGGAGGACTGCAGGCAGGCGAAATTGCGAGAGCAATACTATCTAACGGAGTTGGAGGTGGAATGGAAGCACTAATCAGATCTAGAGGAAAAACACGTGAGGCATGTTGCCCAGTTTTCTGCCTTTTTACAACAGCATAGATTCACTTTCCTTCACCGCCCTCCGAGGCCACCACCATGTTAGATCGCCACATGCTTAGAATTTGGATTTGAATTGCAAATTTAGAATATGATTTTGGTTTTTGTGTATGAATTTGGATTTACAAATGTATGGGCAAGTATTTGTATATATAGGAACTACGACATGTTTATTTAATTTTTGAGTAAACTACAAATTTCTTCCGTGAGGTTTACATAAACCAACGAAATTGGTCCCGTAACTTCAAAAAGTACACTGAGCGTCCCTGAGGTTCATGTTTTGCTTTGGATTTGGTCCCTGCTCACTAACCCCGTTAAAAACTCAGTTAAGTGAGAGGTACGTTTGCTAAAATGAAAGAAGAAGGTTCAAATTGTAACTATCTCTCTCTCTCCCTCTCCCTCTCTCTATTCATCTCATCACCTTCATCTTTACCCACCACCACCGATCACCCCTGCCGATAAACCACCACCACCATCTCCA
>LUCG01301072.1:0-12310 GCA_001633085.1 Carthamus tinctorius
TGTCTTGAAGAAGAAGAAGAGAGTTCAATGGTATTATGAGTACAAAAAGTCAAAAAACACACGAATGGGCTATTACCGGTCATAATGGTATTATGAGTACGAAAAAGAAGAGTTCAATGGTATATTGAGTACAAAAAATAGTTCGATGGTAATATACGTACAAATCGAATAATTGGTTACCCAAATAAGTCATAAACCCATTTTTTTATAGCTTAATCGCTAAGCCATTAAGTCAAAATGACTATGTTAAATAAGTCACCAACTATTATTTATCCTTGTTAAGTCACCTTCGAACAATTTAACAATTAATACCATAAATATCTAAAAAAAATCTAATTCTATTTCCTTCCCTTCTTTAAATCCATCATTCAGATAGAAATTTTATCCAAACACATAAATTAATGCACACACAACTTAATGGAAGAAAAAAATTTAAAAGCCTACATGCTAATTTATTTTTTTTTTTGTAATTAAATATAAATTTCAATATAATTTCTTTTTATTGTTTTGAAAGAATGGTTTGAAATGAATTGTCAAAATGATAAAAGACATTGACATCACGTGACAAATTGTCGTATTTGGCAACTTCGTTGGTACCTTTCTTCTTACTTTCTTTTTCATATCATTATAAATTTGGCACCTATTTATTTATATAGACAAATAATTTCTATATAAACACATTATAAAGAAATTAATTATTTTAATCCTTTTACAAAATTTAATACTTCTTAATCATTCTTTTTAAAAATAGCCCTCAATTCTTCAAAAATAAATTATCAAATAGCGGATTTTCAAAACTAGGCCAAAAATTTCCAAAATCCAAAATCTGTTAAACAAGAAATCCACAAAATTTAAAAATCCGCTAAAAATAAATCCACAATCTACGTCGATATCCAAATTAGCAGATTTCCATATTTGATTTTGGAATCACCCACAATTTTAATGGGTTTCTATTTGTTTAACATTTATTTTAGCGGATTTTCATATTTTACAATGTTTTTTGAAATCCATCAACAGCGGATTTATTTTTGGGGAGTTTATGGCTATTTGATGGGTTCTGGTGAGAAAATAATTAAGAGGTGTTAAGGGTTTTATAAAATGACTAAAATAATTAATTTCTCTTTCTTTTTTCATATTTTTTTACCTTTTAATTTGATTTTTGCTGTAGTTTATATTACGTTACTTCTGCATGGTCTGTTTTGTTGCTATAGGTTGGGTCTCGTGAGCGACCCGGGCTGGGTTCTCCGACTGCGTTTAGCTGCTAGCTGTCAATGGCAGCAGTTTTTTGCTGCAGCGGTTTGGTTCTAGTTTTGGGTCTGTGTCGTTTTCTTAATTTAGTCATCTTGGTCGTTCTATTGCGAAGCTTTTTGTTTGTTGTTATGACCGACGGTTTAACCATGTAGCTTTCTGTTTTAACATTGTGGGGCGGCTTCTTTTGTTTTTGGCTTGGTATTTGGTTATGAAAAGTTTTTCTGTCTTTTGTCCCTAAAACTTTTACATTTGCCAACTCATAGAGATAAATTCCTCATACGGACCATTGTAGTACAGGGTGGGCCTAACGTGTGAGTTAATATGACCAAAATCATTTAATGTGCGACAAAACATGTTCATGTATTTTTGAACATAAAGCACCTACATTTACATTTTTTGAATCAATAACTAGACTATTTAACAAAATATGAATATAAATGTGAAATAAAATATTTCATGTTGAATGTAATCCTCATAAAAACAACATGTGGAACTCACCAGAAGTTCAAAGACATAAAATCTCACTCATAAAATATGATTAAAGCATATTTGTAACCATTTGTCACGAATGTTAGATTAATGTTTAAATTCCAATGTTAACAAAATTTCTAGCTTATATATAAATCAACCTCTTAGAAGCATCAAGTTTATATCTTAAACACATGACCAAACTGATTAGATAAATCTCAAATTAACATGAATTTACCCAAAAAAATATCACGTCCATATTCACGCTCAAAACAACATTTTAAAGTAGTTAGGTATATTTTAGAAATCACTTTTGTGGCCTTATTATGAACTTTCGAAATCTCCAGGGATACATATGGTTATCCCATACCCGATAAACTTCGGATCACTTCTATGTCTCGTTGTACCTGAAACAGAAAAATGTGACCCTAGTTCTCTCTTGCTTCATCAACCAACAGAGTCGGCGTAACGTCAACGCCTATGCTTAATGCTCTATTGATCACCAGAGTCAAAAATCAAAACTGAAATCCTAAGGGCTCGTTAGTTTGACATTTTTTTTGAGATATGGATACCGTGAAACGACTTGGAATTTGAAAGATTGGAATCTTTGTTGTATTTAATTTGTAGGATTTGAAATGAAATTGAAATTCATTCTTTATAGGAGGTTTGTAAAAACAAACCGTAAATAATTACAACAATCATTAATTAACCTTAATAGATTATTACAAATAGACGTTCTTAACATATTTTAAAATAAACAAATCATATCAATTGTCGTGAAATACCAACTACCCTAATAGGACTTGTAGATGCATAGTCTCACTACAAGAAGGTGGTTGATTATCCACGCCTTGTTAAGTGTGGAAAACTATAATAAAGTATGAGTTTATTTGGCGTTACAATTTTCTATCAAATCTACATTTGAAAGTGTGAAAATTATAATAAAATCACATTTATTAGTATGGACAAATTATCTAAGTTTTCACATTTCTAAGAATGAAAAATTTGAAAAATAATTCAAAGGTTACAAAAGTCCACGGTTTAAAGTGTGAACTTTTCTGATTACAAAAATTACACATTTAAAAGCGTGAACTTTTGAAATATAAAGTACACATTTATAAATGTGGAGNATTATAAAGCGTGGATAAATGACTTATTTTTTGTAGTGTGTTGGATTTTAATTTCAGACTTTCCTTTAAACCAAACACAGAGTTGGAACAAAATTAAATTTCAAATCCCACCAAATTTCAAAAACCGGATGACCCCAAAGACCATGAGTTATACTCCCTAAATTACCCAAAGCTACCCAATGTCATATCAGCTAGATCATTTTCTCACTCGTTATTCAAAATTACCCTATACATATGTTACCTAACTTAATCTTAACCACACTTTTTTATTTTGTTAAATAATTAATAAAGAAAAAAAAAGAAAAATAGAAAAAAAGAAGTAAGAGAAAGGGGGTTGGAGGGTTCAATCGGGGGTGGGAGAAGCCGATTGAAATTGTCACCAACTTACCCAATGACACCGTAATGGTGTTCCTGCTGGAGCCCGAGCAAATCGAGTCTACCCGATGGCCATCGGGTTATGTATAACGCATGGTCTAAGGTGTTGTTTGGTTTGTTGGATAAACGGAATCTGAAAAGTTTGAATGCTCAATTACATTAACGAAATTTGATTTTGACGTTTTTCTTTCAAAGACATTGTAATTGATGATTTTTTTTTAATTCGTCCAATCACAAAAATAGTAATCACAGCTCTCGTCTCCCTACTCTTTCTCGCTCAAAAGAGGTCGAACATCAAAGATTAGTGGCCTCAGGAATCAACACTAAAGTCCACAAGTTCCAAAGTATTTGCTCTACTCCCTCAAGGCTATGTTTGGCAAACTAGTTGATAAGCTAGCTGTTGATCGATAAGCTAGCTAGTAGCTGAGAAGCTATCTTATGAACAAATTATGTTTGGCAAAAACTAGCTTATGAGTATGTAAAATGACCAAAAAGGGTATCTTTGAATTTAGTAATTAATATTAATAAGGGTATAATTGGAAAAAGCTACAAAAAACCCCAAAAAAGCTACTCAAAGTAGCGTTTCAAAAAGCTAGTTTATGGTACATGTCTGGATGAACTAACTTATAAGCTAGCTTATTTTTGCCAAACATAGCCCAAATCTTACAACCTCATCACTTGTCATATATTTCAACTCTACATTGACTTATATCCCCCCAAAACAGGAATACAAAGGTGTGGGAGTATACCACATCATATGAATTAATAGGTATGCTAAATAATTTACTATATGCTCAAGGTTGGTTGACACAAATCAATAGGTAGGGTTTTAATTAGTTTGAGAAAATGATTTCAATTTGAGTTCCTAAACACTATTTTAGTTCGTTAGGACTATTATCTTTTAATTTTAAGGAATTTTTAACGTTAATATGTATTTTTTAATTATCTAAAACCTCTTTCCTGATTATCATCAATTTGTCAAATTAAAATTTTCTTTTGAAAGAACTTATAGATATATTATGGTCCATTTTATGTGATCGGTATAAATTTATCTAACTGTTCCTTATCTAATTGTATTATTGTTTCCGGTCTATTTGTTCTTTTGTGCAACTTTGAGCAACCAAATTGATATTTTGGAGTTGTATATTATACCAGATATGGTCCAACTGACATAAATGACTTTTACATTTGTTTGTTTGGTAGGAAAAAAACATAAAACTCAATTAACTAATTGAAACCCTATATCCAAATATCTTGTACTTTTGTTTGTGGTTAAAACATAAAAACCAAAACTTCGGATACCACAAAATCAAGAAATCCTTTTCGCCATTTTTTCATCAATGGCGTTCAATTATCTATAATAGTTTTGATAACGATGGCTCGACCATTAAGATTGCTATGACTATAAACATCTCAATAACGGCTGTGGTTGATGGCTATTAAGGTTGTCTCTGGCAAGCTGGCTGTATGTTGACTAATAAGCTAGTTAGTAGCTGATAAGCTAACTTATGAATAAATTATGTTTGACAAAAACTAGCTTATGAGTATGTAAAATGACCAAAAAGGGTATATTGGGATATAATAATTAATATTAATAAGGGTATAATTGGAAAAAAACTACAAAAAGCTCTTGAAACGTGACTTCAATTAGCGTTTCAATAAGCTTATCAGCTACCTTAATTTTGCCAAACATAGCCTAATTGAGTCAATTCCGTTGTAGTTATCATGTCATATGCCTATGATACTTTTCGCAATTTATTTAAAAAACAACTAAGGTAAGTTTTTATTTAATCTATTTTCTACATAGAAAGTGATTTCAAGAACAAGATAATCATTTATAAATTTGTTTCTAATGCATTATTTTGACTAAAGTTAGTATAAACAAACTCAATAGCAATTTGAATGTGACATATGTAATATATAAACAATCAATCTTCTAACAATTTGACTATAGCACCAGGGATCAAATGATAACATTGAGGAGGTAATAAATAAAACATTGGCAAAACTCACATCATCATAAGTTAGCTACACACTTAAGCCTTTCTTAGTAAAAGGATTTGAACCCTTAGCCTTTTACTGTCATATCAGCGTCACATCAACTTTCCACTTTCCTACCTCATACCCTCATCTTACCCTCAAATCCTGTACCACCAACCTTTCATATCTTCAAACTCTTACCCTTTTTTTATTATTTTAAATATAAATACAGAAGAGAGAGAAAGAGAGAAAGAAGAAGAGAGAGNCGCCTCTCTACCCGCCCTAGGCGTACCACATGCGGGCTTGAGCCCGCTAACCTGTATTGAAACCCATCTGCGTACCCAAGCATGGTACGTGGCCTAGTAGATAAGTTTCTATATTAATTAAACTATAAAAAAACAAATATCAAACAAAATAAAGTTTTTTTTTTCTAGGATTAGATCAAATATGATTCATATACAACTTTAATTAAATACCAAATATGTTAAATTGATGTGTGTTAATTGCGAAAAATACAAAACTAGGTGTAGATATATAACATTGAGAAATTGACATAATTGACAACTCTCTATTGATATTTTGTTATTGATCGATGCTTATATCAAACCGTTAACATTGATATGTATTTACTTCTTCTAATACAAACTATTAAGATTTAATATTTTCAAATATTTTTACTTGGTTATATAATGTTTTTTGGACTAGTTTTAAAATTAAATATCTTTATAAATAAATTGGTTCTATATTTTAATATAAAATCATGTTAACTAATATATTAAATACTATCATTAGATTAAATATATATATATATAAAACAAAATCGTAAGATAAAAGTTTTCACATATCTCATGAATTTTAAGATTATTAAACGATTAAAAAAATATGTTTTTTTTATGGACATCAACATCACACTTTGTCCTACAATAATTAAATTTCTTGTGGAAAATTGGTCCCGATAATGACTTCTCTCTAAATATCTGGTAATATGTGATGCATATCAAACCATCAGTCATATCCTAACTTTTAAAGAACAATTTAACTAATTTATTGATATATAAATACGTGCAATTGTTGAAATTAATTTAAGAATATGTCATTGATTTGAACTTTGAATAGTCATGCTTGTGTTTGTTTGATTGATGCATATATGCACATCGATACGATTCCGCTATCGTGGTTAGCGAATTCGTTATTTTGTAAAGGTTGTGTTATTTTGTGGTTTGGTTCGAGCTTGAATCGATCAACATGAGTAGCTAATGACCACGAATCCTCTTAGTATTTAAGCGATCATAACACTAAACAAGATCAACATAATCTCGAAGTATCCAATACAATCGGTACGAATTTGGAGAAAGAGGAAGTACTTATAGACATACTTGGAACATGTGATCTACCTCATTTGGAAGTTCAATGTTTTTAAGCAGAAGGCGTAGACGATCGCGAACAATACACAAAACCCGACTAGAACCGCAGCAACAGGCCCCATGAAATCTAATCTATAACCATAATAGTCCTCGATATAGGAATTCAGGGGTGGATCATACGACATCCCAGGCACATTGATCGTGTTTTCAACATCATGGTACTGCGATACGATGGATCCATAGACAGACCAGGCCAACGGACAGATCCAGTAGTACCATCTCCACCACTTTGGAATTCTCTGAAATTCAGAAATAAGCCAACTTGAGGCTCTAAATGAAGCAAATAAATAATCATCACAACGCGTAAATATGGAAGATGACTTACGGGTCTAGGGATGAAAAACCCGGAAAAGTAACAGAAGATCGCGTAGAATGCACCTGCCGCTATGGCTGCTAGTTGTTCGTTTGGTGTGATGGAAACAGCCATCATTCCGTAGTATGTAAAATAGAGGAATGAGAAGAAGTTGATGAAAAATGTCCAAAAGAATTTGGCCGCTGTCCATTGGAACGACACCATGGCATACACGATTAGAGTGTAATACGTCGCTTCAAAAAACACGTATGGCATCTCTACAAACAACTGAAATAGAATCGATCTCCGTTTGTTAGAACCTAAAGTCAAGGATAACTTTGGAATATTCATTTCAGAGTACTCTGACCTGTGCCATGGCATATGGTAATGCTGAGTACATTCCCGCTGCTCTTTCTCGATAGAAAACTGTTCTTTCTGTAGCGATGACCGGCTGCACTGTCTGGCAATTGTTCATACCGACAAAGAACACGCCACTAAACGTGGCCCCGATGATTGTGGACAAATTGTTGCTACTCTCCCTGAAGATACAAGACCAAGAATTAGAAAAAAAGACCTGTATTGTCGCTACCATCATGGTTGAATGATGTTACGTTCGAGTGTGACCTTTTTTCGCCTACTTTCCAAAATATCGTTCCAACCATGAGGGCAGCGGCCAAGGTGAAGATGTTGCGGGTGAGGTTATAATCAGGATTTCTCCAGTAACTCCACCACATCTTCCATATACAAGACTTGAACTGTCCCCATGTAGATTGCGAATATCGTGTTCCAAAATGAAGATCCGTCGCTCCTGGAGGCGGCGTCCTTAGTTGCGTCACTAGAGCCTTGTTCTTCCTATTGAGCATACACAGTATTACGTACTTTTGACGGTTTTGTGTTAGTTTACGATGGTTCGTAAGATAAAAACTTACCGTTGCAAGGGTGATGAGTTGTAGTATTCAGCAAAATCAATCCCGAGCCGGACCTCTGCAGCACCGGAACTGACTTCCAACATCCATGTTGCTGGATTGTATTTTTCTGGCATCTTTGGAACCCCAGGAATTTCCTGATCATATGGCTTTGTTAATCTCTCGGTTTTGTGTCTAATATTTCCAGTGAGAATATGTGGAACCCCTAGATTAATCTCCAAAAGAGCCCTTTAGGAGAGAAGGGGGGGGTTCCAACATATATAGTGAAGATTTGGTCAAAGTCTAGTCGATGTGGGACTCTAACATTTCCAATTGTCTTAGTTTGTGGAAACATTCACATGTGAATTACCTCAAAGTAGTCCACAATTTCTTGAGAGTTTCTGCCTAGTGGCCCTGCATAGATTACTTGCCCTCCTCTTTTCATCAACAAGAGCTCGTCAAAGGACTCAAAGATATCGATGCTGGGCTGATGAATGGTGCAAACGACGGTTCTTCCTGTGTCCACCGTGTTTCTAACGGCCCTCATTACGATGGCTGCAGCCCTTGCGTCAAGCCCAGAAGTCGGTTCATCCATGAAGATGATCGAAGGATTTGCAACAAGCTCGACTGCAATCGTTAGTCTCTTCCTCTGTTCGGTTGACAAACCGCTAACTCCCGGAAGTCCCACGATCGCATCCTTGAGGTTGTCGAGCTCAACTAGCTCCATTACTTCACCCACAAAAATCTGAAAGGTAATAAAGAAAAAAAAGTAATCAGCACATCTTCTTTTCTTGATATCTTGTTTGGAAAAAACTTGATTGCAACTTCATCTTCGATTACCATCTTCTCTTCGTCGCTGAATTCTTTCGGGAGCCGAAGGAAAGCCGAGTAAATCAAAGATTCATGAATGGTGATTTGGGGAGAGTGGATATCGGTTTGCTCACAATATCCGGAGATTCTTTCGAAAGTTTCTTGTTTCTTCGGGAATCCTGATATTCTGATATCTCCTTCGATGTAACCGCCTGTCTTTCTTCCTGCTAAAACATCCATTAACGTCGTTTTTCCAGCTCCGCTGACTCCCATCAACGCGGTTAGAACTCCGGGCCTAAAAGCACCGGTTACTTCGCGAAGTAACTGCAACCTGTTTTCTGTCACTCCTTGTTCTTTCATCTCCTATTTAATAAACCATTTGATAGCTTCTGATTAGAAACCTTATTCTAGCTGCAATTCTTGTTAGTACATCCTAGTTAAAGAAGGGAACATACTTGGGGCATATCGACGAAATAGTTCATGCTATCGAATGACATGGAAAGTGGAGTAAACGGGAAAACCGTTCCTTTCTTACGAGCCCCACCGTAAGAATCATAAGACTCAGACCGACTACTTGCATCCTGCATTTCCGTATTTTCATCTACAGAAGTCGTGTTTAGCGTTAGGAAATTAAAACGGATAACCATTTTAGTATGTTTTCAAATCTCTCTATGTTATCAGAACTTAGTTTTTCTTACTTGAACTACTTCCATCAACAGCAAATAAAGTTTGAGGAACTTTTTCTCGTTTAGGCGCAATCGTTTTAAGTCTCGATTGTCGGTTAGTATCTTGTTCTGTTTCCATCCCCTCAGCTGCTTCTTTGGAGATAGTCGCTTGTCGTCTTCCAGGGGCTGATTAGTTGATTGAAAAACGAGGAAGGTTAGTTACTGGCTGCCCGAAATTAGTCTTTAACGCGTTTAGGGGATCGATTATAGAAACTTACGGTCTAAATACGTTAGAACTACAGTGAAGAGGATGTTGAAGAGAACTGCAAAGCCTAGAAGAGCTGCAGCACCAATCCAGAAAACGCTTGTTTCTCTTGGGACATCGAGGTTCCGTAACATCGATACCCCCAAACTAGTTACGCCGTCTAAACTCTGTGAACATCGAAACGTAATGAACATTTCGTTCCATTTGTTATTTCGTTCTTTCAGTTTTTGAGTTAGAACTTAGAACTTACCATTTTGTTCATCCACCTATCTGCAAAGAACTCATTGATCGTAAAGGCGTTGAAGCCATACGACAACGGCGATAGCCAATAAGCCCATTCCCACCAGTTAGGAATCCGGGATTTCGTAATGAGGAAGCCTCCCAACAAAAATATGAGGAGAAGCAGTAGGATTCCTCCTGTGTTTGCAATGTTCATTGTCCTACACACTCCCGCAATAAGCCTAAACATCCCTCCCGATACATTCTGAACCACAAAAACCAACAGGAAGTGCTTGAAGAACCTGTAAACCGTAATAGGATCAGGTTCAGGGAAAACCGCAAGAAAAAATGAAAAATTGAGGAACACCCTGGTAACCGTGCATTTGGACGGTATGCACATGTGCATACAAGTAATTGCTAAGCAATTTGTCCGGCATGCACATGTGCATAAAATCCAAAAAAAACAGCTTCAATTACTTGTATAATTTATGTTAGAATCTCTAAAATAAAGAATCTGTGGAGTTGAAAGGTAATCTTATTTAGAGATTTTAACTTTTGATTCTCGAATTTAGAGAAATTATAGAAAACCTGTTGGAGATGCTCTAACAGCAATTTTTTTACCTGCTAGCTTCTGGGGCAAGGTCAACACCGTAATATACTATGGCCATCCAAATAATACTCTCTAACATACATATCGGCAGGCGAAGCAAGAACGTTGGAAGCGTGTAAGCCCATGGCGGATGGAACAGAAGGTCCCTTTGCTTGAAAATAACAGGAAGCCTTACTATGGTGAGCGAAATTTCAGCTATACCGTTAAATAAGTTTATGAGCAAACTTAACAAAATCGCCCCGACATAGATTTGACCATCTTGTTCGTTCCTTCTGTGCATCGTTGTCCTTAAATACAAAGTCGTCCCCACGAAAGCTATGAAGGTGAACTGTACGGTCTTGAAGATGTAAATGAAACTATTTCTCTTCATCAGGAGCCATTCTTTATCCCATGAGGCCTTAAGCAGCTCTCTTTTGGAGACCATGTATTTGTTGAAGACTAGAGCTGCTTTGTGGCTTCGGCTCTTGTCGTATGGGACTGAAAGCTCGTTGTTGAGCATCTCGCCCACGTGGAAACGCTTGAATCGTTGGGTGAACTCACTAACTGGTATGTATCTGTATGGTTTGCTTCTATCTGCCCAATATTGCTCTTGGTCCATTCTAGATGTAACCTGTTATCAAGATATAAAATGTTAATCACAAGGGTTGTGGCGTATTAGTTGAGGCTCAGGGGGACATGGTGGAAGATCCCATCTACCCAGGGTTCAATTCCAGGCATCCACAACAATTGTGGCCACTGAGTTTATCAGGACTGATGTCTTAGTCTTACAGCTATAATTTGTCGAGATTAGCATGTGAATAGCCTAGGACACCTTTTCCCCCAAAAAAAGATACAAAATGTTGACTTACACACACACACATATATATATGTATATACATATATATATATATATAGAGAGAGAGAGAGAGACAAATGACAACGGTACCTATTTAAGAAAACAAGAAAACGGTCGGATCACATGCGATTTTACATTAACAACACATACAAAATCACATGTAATTCATGCGACTTTGCCCTGTGATCTGAAGAAGCGGCCAAAGTCACCTGCACGCCTTTTTTTGACCCTTAATGTAAAATCATATGTGATTTGACCGTTTTCGTATTCCCTTAAATAGTTAAATTCTCGTTTGATCTTCCTTCTCTAGGGAGGTTCGGGGGAAACCCCCCCAAAAAATGAAAAAGATGAGGAACACTCTTGTAACCATTCATCTGGACGGTATACACATATGTGCAAACAAGTAATTAAAGCTGATTTTTGGTTTTTATGCACGTTTACATGTTATGCACATGCCAAACAAGTTGTTTAAAATTTACTTGTATGCACATGTGAATACCATCCAGATGAACAGTTACCAGAGTGTTCCTCAGTTTTTCCCCCCGGTTTCCCTTGAACTTAACCGTATATATGTATGTGTGTGCGTGTAAGCTTTAGTTGTAAAGAGTACTTCAATGTGATCTTCTGTACCTCTTGCAAGAAGTCAGCGACACCCTTTCTTTCAGGACACTTGAATCCACAATCTTCGAAGAAATCGAGCACATCTAGTCGTGGACCTTGATACACGATCTGGCCCTCGGATAGTAGAATGATGTCATCAAAGAGATCAAATGTCTCTGGAGCAGGCTGTAGTAGGGACATGAAGATTGTTGATTCATTGAGGTGTGCAATTTGCTGCAAGCACTTCACTATCTGAAATGTAGTGGAGCTGTCTAAACCTGTTGATATCTCATCCATAAACAAAGTTTTTGCTGGCCCAACAATCATCTCCCCTGTTTCCATTTCCAATTAGAGTCCAATCAATATAATCATCACAACAACAAAATCCTTTTTATATAACGCCGCCAAAATATGTCTTGTGAGAATATGTGGAACCCCTAGATTAATCTCCAAAAGAGCCCTTGAGGAGAGAAAGGGGGGG
>LUCG01301104.1:0-12782 GCA_001633085.1 Carthamus tinctorius
GGCGGAGTGCTGCTTGCAGGATGTTGTTGGGGATGGATTGGCTGGTGGCTCATGGGTGGCGGACCGCCCCCTGTGATTTGTTGCTGCATATGATTATTGTCGTTTCCCGTAGTTGGGTAAAGCATGCCTCCTAATTGGTTGCTTTCTTCTAGCTGTATTTCCCAGGGTGGTGGTGGTAGTCCTCCTTGTCTTGTTTGAGCACCTATATATGAGAGCAACACATAATCACACTAAAACCATTAGATAGCCTCTTCTAGAATCCTCTTTCTGGTATCAAACTCGATTCTAGTTTTCTTCAAATGGCTTCATAGAAGATAATAAATAGACATCCTTATGACCCTAACAACTATTTACAGAATGAACATAATGTCTTACCATAAACAGGTGAAGATGTTGAATTAGACTCTTGTGAGTATGGAGATGTTGGCTCAGACTGGAGTGGAACCATGGTGGTTAAACTTCCATTTGAATTAAACGATGGTGGCTGACTTACAAAATGCTGAAAATTAGGTGATGAAGAATACGTTTTCTCAGCTGTAGGGCTCGACCCTTGTGCGTATGGGGACCTTGGACTGAATGAGGGCTGCTGAGCTGGAAAATGTTGCGATTGTTCTAGTTGAGGTGAAGAACAAAATCTTTGTCTAGATACAGGACTGGAGACTTGTTGGGGTGTAATTGTATTTTGTATGCTCTCATTTGGTTGAAATGACGGTTGCTGAGATTGAAAATGTTGGGACTCCTTGAAGTTAGGTGAAGCTGAATATGTCTGTCCAGATGCAGGAATAGATCCTGGTGTTTTCTTGGATATTGGCTCATATTGGGGTAAGTTTCCATTTAGATTAGATGAAATATGTTGGATTTGAGGTGAAGAAGGATATGTTTGTTCTTGTGCAATATTTTGCGGCTTGCTATTTTGGTACATCAAATTCTGCCGATATATGGGAGTAGCAGGCTGAGGTTCAGCAAATGGCACAATAGCTAGGAAATTTTCAGTAGTTGGTATGCTATAATCATCTCCACTTAGAAGGTCAAACTTAGGGTTGACCTTCTCTGAAGTTACCGAAGGCCCGCTGGTTGTCCTAGGACTCTCCACATTAGCACAAGCACCATCCGTAGGTCTGCACGAGATGGAGGGAAAGTTTTCATATGAGAAACCTCTCACAAAAAATTGGTCTTTTAAGACATCGATTAGTCCTCTGGCGTCCTAATAAAGTACTTAATGGACTTCAAGTTTATAGGACCACAAACCAACGTCATATCTAAAGGGACGGAAGTTGGACAACCTAATAGGACAAAAGAAGTAAATATGACACCTTTCATATAAAAAGGCTAATGGACAATTTACTTTTGGTGTCCTGTTAAGTTGCCCAGCTTCGTAGATAGAACTTATTAGGTTGTCTTACTTCATCGTAACAACTTATTGTACCGACTTTAGATAGGATACAGATCTTAGTCCTGTAAAATTAAAGTCCCATTAATTATTCTGCTAGAACTTATTTGTTGCGGTGATATTATCATACACATTCTATCAACAGAAAAAAAATACAAATCAACCTAAGTGTTATCATCTAGTTCTCAAGAACTTTATGACGAAACTGATGCTTTCAAGACCAAGCACTTCTAACAGATAAAGCATTAAGAATCATTCAAGGCATAAGAGCATCTCCAACAGTTATGCTATATATTCTCTAAAATAGAATATTAAAAGCCAAAATCTCTAAAAAGAGAGTACATTCAACTCCAACAGCTACTCTATTTTAGCAAATATAACATTAATTATACTATTAAAATATTCAGTACATTTAGTAAAATATTATTTCTCTCTCCTAAACAAATATTTTGAGTACTCTTATTGGTGAGAGTATTAAAATAATCATCTCTTTCTATTTATAGACTTTTTTAAAAGATTTTCTCCTCTTTTCTCTATTTTAGCATAGAGGATAGCATTCCTGTTGGAGCAACAAAAATGCTAAAATCCCTCTTTTTTCCATTTTAGCATAGCTCTTGGAGATGCTCTAAGGGGCAAACTATTGCTCAAGGAAAGTGGGTGCCCAAGGAACATGAAGCAGAATGTTGTAAAGTAAATACTAAAAATCATCTAATATTCCATAAAGAAAAAAAAATAATTCAAAGAACTATTACGTATAAGAGAAGAGTCAACATGACTAGTATTTCAAAGAGAACTCATAAACATCTTTTCTTTTATGTTGTCTTTGAGATGATTGCTTACTCCTTGAACTAGATAAAAGACTCTTATGTTCATATTGGATCAATGTCTCATATCTTTGACACGTTAGAACTTCAGAAGTGAAGGCGATCTTATGGTTCTTGGCATTTGTGGAAGAATCATGCAAAAGCCAATTCTAGTTTATGGACCCAACTAAGAACATCATGTAATTCTAGTGCCTATCCTGATTGACGATGCAACTTTTAAAGTCATAGAGGCGAAAAGTACTTATAAAAGAAACAAACAATAAACTTGATTACCGAGGATTCTGTTTCTCTCTTGTATCAATAAGAGGCGCATCCACAGGTACCAATGCTAATTGACTAGTTTTGGGTTTCAACTTCTCTGATGGAACAGAAACTCCTGAAACAGGTGCTTCATGTTTAGCCACGACTCTCGACTTCTCTGATGGAGCAGAAGCTCCTGAAACAAGTGTTTCATGTTTAGCTACAACTCTTGAATTCTCTGATGGAGCAGAAGCTACTGAAACAAGTGATTCGTGTTTATCTAGGACTCTCTGCAGCTCATCATTCAAAGCCAGTCCTTCACATAAAAGTGATTCATCCCTACAAATAAACAACAGGAGGAAAATAAGAATCATTTAAACATAAAAATAGAATGAAGGTATAGATATTTAAATGATTTGGATTTTACACAGCCGTTGCATGAATGATGTTAGATGGAAAGAAAATATTCATGCACACACAGAGGAAAAGAGATTAACACCCCTCACATATAAGAAGGGAACTGCATGCAAGTTCGTTTAACATTTACCAGTTAATTATCTTGTGGTAAATTTTCAGCCATCAGAGTAAAATGACAACAACTACATTGATCACTACTACCAACCATTGTCCACAACAATATTTACAAGAAGATAAACACCATGCTCAAAATACGTGCACCAAGATAAACACCCAATATCTACTTGGCTTGAATACCAATATGATGTTGGAATGAATAGATAGGGAAACAAAGAGAAGGCTTATTCCCATCACTAATAAGATAAATCCACAGACCATGTGAGAATATGTGGAACTCCACTACATTACTCTTCAAAAGAACCCTTGAGGAGAAAAGTGAGGTTCCAACATAATGACATATATTGAGGAAAATTGGTTCAAGTCTAGTCGACATGGGAGTCTAATAAAACAACTTGCATTAAGATGCATCAAGGCGTGCATAGCGACTTGCATTTAATGCATTATGGTCGCACTGAACTCGACATGGGAGACCATTATATCGGTCTCCCTCAGGATGGTAGGAAGTTCAAGCAAATGTGATTTATCGTATGCTTATCCCTTGGGCAAAGTTATTAACCATGGTTGTCAAGAACTCATGTGTGGAGTGTGTATATATCAGGGGAACAACAAATTCTAACATCTCAAGAAATCAAGGTCTACTACATTCAAATGTTCATTCCTCCAAGATTTTCCCTATTCACATACCGAGAGATATACACCTTTAGTGAGTGATTGCAATCTTGTAATCTCAAACACACGGGGATCATCTTGCTTAAACTTCAATCACAAAGTGAACCAAGTTTATTTTCCATGCAAGATTGTTAGTCATTCTAGCATAAGTTCATCCATAAGAAATTATTTTGAACATTGAAAACGTTTGAATCCAACCCTCCTACAAACTTATGATATCTTCAAACCCTTCGGGACCCGGCAATTTCATTTACAAATAGCAATCAATACAAAAAATGTGAAGACATAAAATAACCATGACCATTTACACAAAAAGTACAAGAACATATGCATCTTGGGACACAACTCTTTCCCCAATTCAGGAGCTCATGAGACTTGTTTCAAATACCTTAGGTTCTTAGATGAGCATGTACCAATTTTAAGTTTTCTAGCACATTAATTGCCACAATGAGATACCTTGCTTATAGTCACTTTGCCGTGGTTTCTCTCCATGTCAAATAAAGAAGCAAAATGGCATCCGCAACAAATATAATGATAAAAAGGTAGAACACATATCTAAAAGCAAGAACTGTGATGAAAAACATTTGGTTCATATGTTGATTCAGAAGCTGGTGAGAGAAGTAATACAAGTCCTTACGAAGTTGAGTTAACAAGGTGTACCACTCTTTTCTTGTATGTACGACACTGTTGCACCAAGTCTACAACAACCTCTTGTCGAAGCCCCTGGTTCCAACATGTAAGGGGAATTAAAATTAATGATATGCAGAAAAAATATGATAGAGTATTATTAAGAAAACAGTAGAGAAAACTGTGGTTTGGAAGTGCAAAATCCATAAACTCAATACAGATAAGATTTGCATATAGATGATTTCAACTTAATTTGACCCGTAAACCACATTATGTGTACAACAATGTAACAAAAGTGAAAGGGCCATCTGTATCGCCATTCGCCACAATTACTTATACTGGGAAAAAGAATGAGTTAACACAAATTTTCTCCAGATGATTACATTCTCTCGCCATACAAGAAAAATGGTGAGATTGTAGTAATTTTGATCCTTGCCATGGTTTAAATGAATAGAAATAGACTTATATCTTATAGTTCCGATTGAAAACTTTACCTCTTTCCTTGTTGGATCTACTGCAATTAGCATTTCTGCAAGGACATCTATGATACCACGTGCATGTTGGATTTCTGTCATGCTAAAAAGGAAAATAAAGATTAAACATTCAATAAGCAATGCTACCTGTGACACCATGAATCTAAGCAACCTTGTATTAGATTGTTTGTAACTATGACATTGATATGCATGGTTGGGAATTCTTGAACATTTCTATCTAACATGTACTATTTGAGGAAGACATCTAAGGAAACTCATAAGAGGTCATATAGTTAAACATCCATGGTTGATTTTAATAACTACTAGAACTACCAGCAAAAGAAAATGGATAAGAAAAAGATACAACAAACAACTAGTTCTTTACAGAGAAGAAGATGGGTCAATTCCAATGTAATCATTGGGACAATACTCGAACAATGAGCAAGTGCATGGGAACAAATTGCACCTTTCAAATTTCCCAAATGTCAAGTGCATTAAAAGCTGAAAATAAAAGTTATAAAGTACTTATAGAATGAACAAAAGCTTTGAGTGGAGGATTTTGTTTATAGTTCATTATGTGAGCTATAAACAGTTTTATCTATCATATAATATCCCTACAAGTAAAACTTCAAGGATAAACTGTAGTTTTTTTTCCTTTGGTGGTATGTTCATGTGAATACATGTTATAACATGGTCATGTTTTGTACAGGGACAAATGAAGCATTCGTCAAAGCACCATGGAACACATGTTAAAGAAGATTGAAAGCACTTCTACAAACCATTGAAAGATGAGGTATGTATTTAAATATCATGACCATACTTTCACATTCACAAGAACTTTCAGAGGCCACGTGTAGAACACATGCCTTTATCATGAATTGCATCAAATCCATCATCCATGTTTATCAAATCCTTCATCTTGCACCAGATCAGTTTGGCTTGTTCACCAGTGAAAAACATATGAGAATGCGTTGTTAAGAACCATATCTTGTGTTTCCTAGAATTGTAAGTATTACAAAAGGATGGAGATAAAGATGGTAATGATAGTCACATGATAAGAGCGGAGTGGATAAAAAATGAAATAAGCTTCATGAATTTTCTGCATCAGAAAAGTCAGATGGAAGTTGAAGAGTAAGTTCTATTTGATAGGGGTGAGATGTTTCGCTAATTGACATTCAAAGATATATATTTCCCTATCCCCTAGATAGAAGTGCATGGAAAAATGAGATTCATTTGTCAAGATTTGAGCAGGTTTGGCCTTTCAAAGTTGGTGCTTGATTTTGTTTCTAGCCTAACCAACTAACTAGGGAGAAATGGTTGCTTGACATTAAAGTTTTTAAGGGAAATAGTTCTAACAATGACATAAAAATCCATCATATATAACCAATATACCTGCCAAACACCACATCATCCTCCCTAACAAGTGCAAGACTTTCAACATGGTTAATAAGCATGTAGGTCTTTTATGAAGAAGTTTCCATGGGTAACCAACATTCTAACGTAATGCAACAAGCATGTGAGTTCATGGCACGATGGAATACCAGAAGGTTAAGAAACCCTTGTGCTAACCAAAAGATGTTGCTGCTGCTGATTTGGACAGAAAAATAAACTTTTCCAAGGGTAATTGGCCTTTTGAGGAAAATGCAAGTTTATGTCTTGTTCTCCACATGTTTTTAGCCAAATTCCATCTGTACAAATAGACAGACCAGGCTCATCCTTTTGGGGGTCTATTCGACATTTTCATTTTTTTCATGTGATTTCCTATAACTTTTTCAAAGTTTTATCTTTTTTTCTAATTATTTTTTTCTTATTTTCCGAGGATTCCTAAGTATTTAGATAGGATATTATGGATTGATTTGGGGTTTTAAGTTTTATTAGTATAATTTTGAGCTTTATAAACTGATTTCGGCATCTCTCGAATCAACAAAACTGTAAACAGGGCTTGAATTTCTCACTCATGCTGCATTACTTTAGAAAACAAAAAATAATAGATTGAACAGTTCCATTGACATAAACCAAGTGTCTCTACTCTCTAGCCACCACATAATGTGTACAAAGAATCTTCCAATATGATATTTCAATTTAAAGGTGTGCTCTTAATATAATTGTGTTGTTTCTTATAGATGGCCCATACCTTGTGTAAATTTGATGTTATATAAAGTTTTTATCAAATGGTGAAGATCCAAGTAAACAAACAACCAGGAAATGGCAATTTGAAACATTTGACACAATTTTGAAAAGATAACTTATGATACCTCAAGTTTGAAACATCAGCGTCTGCAGAAGATTCAACTGCCTCATTCCCATTTTGTGGATTACGCATCAGCGGTTGTGTTTGTAGGGGCGTAAAGACAGGCGGTGATCTCTCAGTTCTCTTAGGAAATAATGCTCCCAGATGCTATAGAAGTTTATGAAGAATTAAGATTCCAACATTAATTTCTTCTCCATGTTAAAGATACATAAGAATATTTACATATCTTCCACTAGTACAGAATGGAAAATTTTACCCAGTTGAAATATACGTTTTTACAACTGTATAAGAAAGGCCGTGCGTGAATATCTTTTTACACAGTTTTACCTAAATATTGGAGTTTGGACTTTGGACTAGGATTTTTAAACAAACAGAAACTTAAGTCGCTTGGAAGAACCAAAACTATAAAGTCAAGGAAGAAAGAGAGATGCATTAAGTTTAGATAGTTAAATATTTTATATCGTTGTTACAGAAGAAACGGTTTATTAAAAAAAACTCTAACTAACATTGGCCTTTTACATGGTTGCTTTTGTAGAACCGTGTAAAACCATATGCTAATTTTTTAAACGTTTACAAGATATAAACCTGGTAGCATGTTTAACATATTTACCCGTTTCTTAAGTCGCAACCAGGTAAAATGGTAGGGTTAATTGAAAATTACCCAGTTGTGCTGAACCAGGAAAAACAGAGACACATCATTTTATCCGGTTTTCTTATGTTCCAGGTAAAAATGTAGGGGGGACTGAATGTCATTTCTGTACTAGTGTTTATACCCTTGTTCCTTGAAACTCTAATCTAAAGATCAATTTGGAAAATATCTTACAGATCTTACCAATAACTCATTATATGCTGCATGGTACTGTGGATACCTTGCCCTTGCCCCTCCAAAAGCTTCTTGCCAAGTATCAATAAGAATTAGAATCTTCTCTTTTACGTGATAATCCGGCTGCAATTCAGCATAACTACGTCCATCATGAAATAATTTAACAGAAGATGGGTAATATGAATGCTATAAACCACTAAAGCAAGGTTCGAACCTTTTTCTTCACTATTTTCACCATGTCACGAAGCAAATCTCTCTCAGCTACATTCTTATGGACAAAGTCGCCGCAGTTCTTAACAATTGTTTCCAACAGCTTAAACACAGTAAACAAGTCAGGGAATTCCAATTGTGCCTCCAAATAAATAAGGTATTAGAAACATATATATAGTTTGCTGTGAAATTTGGTGATCTTGTCTTCTGGATAGAGTTTCCGGATGTGAAATTTGGTGTTTTAAATGATATTTGTGTAACTGATGTGCAGGCATGCTGGAAGTTAAAAATGGAAGAAATCGAGAAAATCATCATTATCCATAATGATATTACATTGTGCCCTTGTTGCATCTTAGTTGTCTAAATTAAATTTTAGTTGGTCTAGATAAATCGGATGTCCCCAATGGAAACTTTTTATACCCTATTTGATACTTAACATGATTTCCTATAATTTGATATTCATGTTTACCACGAACTATTTGATTGGCATGTATACGCTTGCTTGTGGCTAAATATAGGTTATCTACAGCCTTATTAATACCTACAAAAATAAAAGAACATATTTTTTTGTCTGGAAAAAATACATAAGAACATAAGTAGTTGTAATTGTGCTTACTGTTAAAGTAAGAAGTTGAACTTTCACATTCTTGCTTCCAAGACGCTTTTTTATTGCTTTAACCACATCCTTTGCTTGTCTGGAGAACAAATAACAATATTAACATCACTTCTGATGCAAATATAAAGGGTGTTGGTGTAACAAAAATATTTCGCCAATCAATGCAACAAAATGAACATGTTACCTATTAAAAATGGGAACAAAAAAGAATTGAAACTTTTTTGTCTCGATTGAAAAAAATCTATTCGTTACACTAAATAGGAATCAAATCAAACTCTGATGCAATTTTCTCAAATAAAGTATCCAAGAAAGTAAACATTATTCCTACTAAACTGTGTTTAGATCCATCTCTTCAGTAGCATCCGGTTCACAAAAAGAACTCAATGGGACTAGATAGGATAGGACAAGAGATAAACACTAGACCAAAAAGAAACGAACATGACAGGTTGTTTTTCTTGTGTTTGGCATTAGTTATAGGAACTCCTTGACATTTAAAGTATAATTAAATTCTTGTAGAAAGATTTTTGGAAAAGAAAATGTTACAATGACTTATAATATCATAGAAAGATTTCTTTGACACAAATATTCCAATTCCAACCCCATTAACAAATTTAGGGCTTCGGGTAATTTGGAATAATAATGCATGTCCATATGTTAACATATATGTACATATATATATAGTATTTTTCTTGAACAAATGATAAGTGATCTTCCAAGAATTGAATCTAATGAACATATATTCTGATCAATTTAGGTAATTGATAATTTCTAAAACGTGTCCAAGTCGTTGCATTTGATGTGTTCTTGTACGTATCTTTGAGGCTGTTCTATATCAAGATGATGGTTGGTAGAAGTGATTAGGAGTGTTTTTCTTGAACACATGATAAGTGATCTTCCAAGAATTGAATCTAATGAACATATATTCCGATCAATTTAGGTAATTGATAATTTCTAAAACGTGTCCCAGTTGTTGCATTTGATGTGTTCTTGTACGTATCTTTGAGGCTTTTCTATATCAAGATGATGGTTGGTAGAAGTGATTAGGAGTGTGTGTTGATCCTTCTACACTGGAAATAGTCAAAGATGAAAACACGCAAGACAAGTGCTTTAGAGAAGGCCACAAGCCAAAGGCATCATGGGGAAACATACCTTGCATAACCTTAAGTGAACCAACAAACATGGCCGTAAACATTTATTTCTTAACAAAAATGAAAACAAGTATAAGAGCATATGTTTAACGAAGCAGACACTCGGGCAACATAACATGGAAAGGTCGATTGACTAAGACATACTTGCAGGCATTCAAGGTAAGTAACAAAAACAAAGTAGTAAAATGGTGTGGCCCGTTGTGGTAACCATTTGGGGAAGATGATAAGGTATGCATTAGTACAGATAGAGCTGCTCCAATGAAGAAGAAGGATATAGCAACGAAACATCCCCAAATTCATAATAGTTAAGAAAAACGTGTAGTAGGCCACAAGTTAGCTCTTGTCATGGAGCCAAATCACACGATTATAGTAATTGTATATGAAAACAATTAGACAGATTTTACCATCTCTAACGATTAAATTATTCATAACGTGTTTAAGTCCAGATCCATCACTATCCTTTCCTTCTTTACAGAAAAAATTCACCACTGACCCCCAACCCTTTGAAAGGCACCACATTGAGCATGAAATCTAGAGTTGCAGACCCTTGTTTGCTTCTCCAAACAAGTTCAAACATATCTCGATCCCTTTATACATACTAAGAGCAACCAATGCTTTAATAGTTGCCAATGTAAGGAAGACTAAGCTCACTATATCAGGTAAAGAAAAGCAGAACATGATGTCTACAATCATGCATATGTTCCCAATCTCACTATATCGTCTTCTCATCTCACTATATCGTCTTCTCCATTCTCCATCCAAGTGTGTCTGCCACCAAAAATTACCCAAATTCAAATAAATATTGTTTGGTTGACCAAGCACACCAGGCCTACATAGGTTTAGCTACCCTTGTCTTCAATCATGTTGATAACTTCACTTCAACCAAATTTATTAAGTTTAAACAGCCTTTAAAGACCATATTCTGAAATCTGAATCCGCTTGAAAGAACTTATGAATTCTACATGAGATTAAATATAAACAGGAACAAAACATATAGTAATAACCACAAATTAATAAGAATGATTCTTGGAAGAATGCTCGCCTTTTTCAGAGATAAAACAGCCCCAAAAATCCTTAATTTCACTCCAACTTCAAGTCCACTAACCCAATTTCTATAATAACGCTACTAATTATAGAACCAAATACAAAAACAAAAACAAAAAAACCCTAACGATTTCCAATTGTTCCTAAAGCTTTGAATCCAGTTGATTCCATATCTCAAATTAGTGACGAAAAATTAACGAAAACTGAGATTCCAATTTCCATCCATGATAACGATATAACAAAAGAATCAAGAAGACATACCCAGGGTCGCGATTGCATAGATCACAGATACCGATGTTGATGGACCAATCAGGACCAACAAGCATGTCGTTTGTGGCTCTTTCCACCATAGGATTCACCATTTCTTTTTCTCTCTCTCTCTATCGATATATAGCTGGAATTCTCGCCGGAGTCGATCGGATTTCAAGCCATCCGTGATTCAGAAAAACGATGTATAGAATCAAAATTTTCAAAAGGAGAAGAGAAAAGATGGTTTAATCGGTAAAGCTTTATCCTCGTTTCTTATCCCGCCTTTTTTGGTAACCGTTATGCTGGGACTTCAATCATGGATTCTGGTCCCTCCGGTTTGGTGGTTTTTACGGATTTGGTCTCTAAGCATCATCGGTTATGGATTTGGTCTCTAAGCATCATCGGTTATGGATTTGGTCTACGGATGTAAACGAGCCGAGCTACTCGCAGGTTGCTCGAGCTCGGATCGTTAAAAGCTCTAAACGAGCTTGAGCTCAGGCTCGAGCCTGGATTAAGGCTCGTTTAGTAAACGAGCTGAGCTTGAGCTCCAAAGAGTGGGCTCGTTTAGGCTCGCGAGCCTAAACGAGCTCAATATATAATATAATATATAAATTTTTTATATTTTTATTTTTTAATATTTATTATATGTATCATTTTAATTAAAATATCAAAATAATATCCGAGTCTAAAGAAACCTAGCTTAGACGAACCTAAACGAGTCGAGCCCGAGCTTCATAAATCTTAAACAAGCGGGGCTCGAGCTCAACATCATGAGCTCTAAACGAGCCGAAATCGAGCTTAAAAAAAGCCTAAACGAGCCCGGCTCGATAAGTGTTTGGCTCGGCTCGGCTCGTTTACATCTCTAATTTGGTCCCAAAGTGTTGGATGCGGATCATCCAAGGCACATTAGCATGGCGTACTCCTCCTGTTCGAACCGATTTGGTGCCTATGGTATGCGATTTATGTTGGATTTGGTCTCTGTCGTATGCATTTTCTGTTGGATTTGGTCCATATTGCATGCACAGATTTATTGAATGGTCGTCAAGCCGAAGGACCAAATCCAAAAGAAAATACATACCACAGGGACTAAATCCGTAATTAGTGAAGCCTACAGATGAAATCCATAAGATTCACCAAACCACAGGGACCAAATCCGTAATTTACTCAACAATTTGTAAGCTCCACTTTGGTGTCTAGTTAGTTGTTGACTAAGACCATCTCCAACAACATTGCTAACATAGCATAAAATAGAGTTTTGTTTTGTAAACCTCTCCATCAGCATTGTTAAACCATTCTCTAAAATGGAAAACTTTGAAGATTTCTCTAAATATAGAGATTCTTCTAAAATCTCTAAACAAGGAGAGAGAAACAATTTTTTAAAGCATTCCAACCAAAAGTTGGCTAAGTTAAGGAGAGGAAATAATTTTTTAATGTGTTCCCACCAAAAGTTGGTAAAAGTTTTATTGAAATGCTACTTTATTAAATATTTTAATCATATAAGAAACGACACTTTCTCTAAAATAACAAAGTTGTTGAAGATGAAAAAAAATGTTTTTAGATATTTTTACTCTTCATTCTCTATTTTAGAAAAAAAAATTAGCAAACATAATTGTGCCTAATGGTTACAGCACACAAAGCTATATATACCATGGAATGTCACACACCGACATTGAGCGGGTAA
>LUCG01301136.1:0-10899 GCA_001633085.1 Carthamus tinctorius
ACCGGCAAGAGGGTGCCGTTCCACTTGGTACCGGCTTGGTACCACTTCATCCACAATGGTGTTTCACTTGGTACCGGCCTTCTATAAGTCCTGGCCGTGGATGACCTTAGTCAACAACTAACTTATCAGATAGTTTAGCAAACACGGCCTAAAAGCATAAAGATATTTGGTAAACCATAGAGATGAAAAACGTAATTTACTCTACATTATATGAAAGGCGTTCTAATTTATCATTTTTATTTATTAATGTAATTTTTTTGAGTGTTTTTTAGATTTTCCATGTTCTTATGGAAAAAATTCTGCTGTCTCAATTCTTCTTGGGCCTTTTCTACACCACCAATGATAATTTGACATGTCATGAATATTAAATTACTTTTTAAAATTAAATAGGATGGGTTAAAGGAAGGTAGTTCTCCATCAAACACACACTCTCTCTTTTTATTTAAGTCAAACACCTTCTCTCTTTCTAATAAATATATTTTAAATACTTTATTTCTTTAAAAACTCTTTTATAAATTAAAATTTGTGTTTTGTGTTTCACTTTTTAATTTATTTTTCTAATTTACTTTATACATATTAGTTTATTTTTACAGTAAATTAATTTTACCTTTTATAATTTGTCTTAATACAAATTAGTTTTACCTAATTTTATCTTTTTTATATTTTATTTTTGTACTAATTAATCTTTTCTTTTANATCCTACTTTTATATTTATCATATAGTTACATTTATATATTTATTATTATTTTTTAATACTTTACCTTCTTTATCTAACTTTACCTTCTTTACCTTCTTTTATATTCATGACATGTCAAATTATCATTGGTGGTGTAGAGAAGACACAGGAAATTGAGACAGCAGAATTTTTTTTCCTGTTCTTATAATCCATCTTTAGTAATAAATAGAGTTGTACATGAATCAGCGGTCTGGTCCGATCTAAGATTGATCTACACTGGTTCAATCAGGGTCGGCACTGGCCATGTGTAGCACGTGCGGCCGCACACGACATCATAAGTTCAAGGGGCATCAGATTTTAATATATTATTAGCTATGAGTTTAATATCGGGTTATAAACAATTACCTCATGCCCAAACCATCAAGATAATTAACTAACAATTGGTATTTTGTCCATTAATTAGAGAGAATGAAGAATGGGATCAGAAATTCTAAGATCAAAAATTTGTTCCCCATTTTCTATATAGCCCTCCACTTTTCTTCAAGTCTGATTGGTTTAACTAGGTTCCAAATCCCAAAAATAATATGTTGTGTTTGCTAAATATCGGTTGCGGGGCATTTTTTTTAGCCTCCTAGCACGGGGCATTAAAACCTCAGGATCGACCCTAGGTTCAACAAACTTGATTTGATCTGATCTAACATTTTCATTAGGTCCATTTAAAAATAGGAAAAAAATTAAAGAAATTTGAAAAAAATAAATAATAATAATAAAAAACAAATCATTATGGATCTTATCGAGCCCATTTTGTCCATTTGTACTTTATCTGCTTCGAAAGAAAAGGATTTGTATTTATCCGTTACGATATGAAATAGTTCCAAAAACGCTAATTATCAAAATTGGTTTAAACAAGCAAAGTAATGGAACCTTTAAACACAAATTTGAAGAAACATTGACAAGGACACAACACAAATTTGTGTTTATTTATTGTTTTGTGGGTCTAATTAATCTCATTTCTCATTGTTTATTTATTGTTTGTCTTTTTTTTTTAAAGTCGTTTATTTTTTGTTTATTATTGTTTTGTGGGTCTAATTAATTTCAACTGTGTATTAAATTAAAGAGAGGAGGTTGTTAATTACCATGGACGGACTAATTATATAGTAAACATATTACTATATATGAATCATTAAAACGATTTTTGTAAATTTAGAAAATTGTAAACCTAGAACTTTGGTATAAAAACCATAAAGGTGTTACTTTAATTTTCAGTCCAGTAGCATGGACAGTCTGCTTCTAGTCCTTGCTTCTTACGTTTTCTGTCGAGAATGACAGAATACATTGTTTATGATTTTGTATTTTGTTTTGGAATTTTGGTTAAACTTGCTGTTGGTTCACTTTATGCGATACACAGAAAAGCATCAATTTTTATATTCTTGCTAGTTTAAAGTTTTGATTATACTCATCAGATTTTGGTTCTAAGGTTGATTATCTGGTTTTATGGTTTTATATAACTAAACTGTTGTTCAAAGTTATAATCTTTATAAAGGTAGAATATTTGTCAAGCAAAATTCTGATATCAATTTTTTTTTCCAACAGATGGTGTTGTGCATCTGGACGGGTTCCCTCGTGACGAAAATGAGGTCGTGGGTCTGGGAGGTCACAACTAAGGACGGGACGGAGTGGAGGCGGAGGAGCATGAGGTGGCGGCCGCCGTAGCAGCGGGATAAGGAGGAGGAGCGGTAGATGAGTGGGCCCAGCTGGTGGAGCTTGCCGACGATGGGTAGTTTTGGTGGTGGTGGAATTTTTGGTGGTGGTGGTGGTGGTGGAGAGTTTGAAGAGGAGGAAAAGGGTGAGAAAGAATGGGAGAATGTACATCAAAGATGATGATGTCACCATTTTATTATTTATTGGTTGTTATTTGTTATTATGTGTATATATTGTTTCATCGTATATATAGTCACGGGTGAACTCAACTACGGTCTTGTATGGACCATTTTGAAATTATGATCTAATTTCTAGATGATTTGTAGGATCATAGTATAAATATCGTTTTTCTTTATTTACGAAAGAGGTTTCGGAAACTAACAAGGGAGTTTGGTTATGACTTACAAGGTTGACTATCTCTTTCATAAGGTTGGTTTCTCGTGAGAAGTGTCAGATTTGATGAGAAGTAGTTATCAGCCGTTAATTGAGAAATTGACAGACTTTTCAATGAGATGCACCAACATAAGATGCATCGAGATGCAACAGATCAATTCTCTTTTAAGCAATTCATGGGGGTATTTGAAGAAGTCGATTAACAGAAATCGATCAGTGATTCGTCGGTAATGTGGTCCCCACCATTATAAAAACGACCGACGACTTCCGACGGATTTCCGACGGATCCACCGCTTTTCCGACGCATTTTCGACAGTTTCTTTCCTCAGATATGGCCGTTTGTTTTGTAGTGTCCGTAATCTAAGCTTGTTGTAGTTTAGAGTAGTAGGTTGTTGTTTATCATTTCTTTTGTTGATGTAAACGCCTTATACACTTTCAACATTGTTGGGTGATTTATTTTATTCAACTCACTACCTTTCGTCAAAATTTCAAGGTTAAATTTACTTCTATTTTTAGGATTTAACAGAGTACCCCTTATTTAATTGCACTTTAGCGGAGAAAGTTAGCGATCATTAGATAAAGAAACCAAAACCGTTGGAATTGACAAATGTAAGGGGCCAAAACAATCCGAGTTTTTGAAGTATAGGGACGATATCCGTGGAGAATTGCAAACATTAAGTACCAAAATTGAATTTCACTTATAATCCAAAATATATTTAAAGGAAATCACATATCAACTACATGGTTTCTGCAAATACTATAAACAACCTTGTATTAATTGATTCGTAGTTAAATATAAATAGACATTAAAAAATACCATACATGTGTACTTAGTTACTAATTGATATATTGAAATGCTTAATTACGTGTATCATTACATAATTTTAACACCATTTACTTGGGACATACATGAGTTACGAGGAGAAAGGCGTTGCAACGGCTAAAAGAGGAGTTCTTTTGCGAATCGTAAGGCCAGTCCGTTCGCTCATATCTAGATCTTCTGCCTTACCTCCATTCGGCAACTCCCAGTCGAACTTATGCAAAAGATTAGCCAATATATTCTCATTTGTCGCCATTGCAAATGCAATTCCAGGACAACCCCTCCTTCCGGCACCAAAGGGAATCAAATTAAAATCAAGCCCTTTGTAGTCAATAGAACAGTCTAAGAATCTTTCTGGACGAAACTCTTCGGGATCATCCCATACTTTAGGGTCCCTCGCGATGGCCCATGTATTAATCATAACCCTTGTTCCCTTGTCGATGTCGTAGCCCATGACTTTGACATCTTCACAGGCAACACGAGGAACAAGGGTTGGGATTGGGGGGTGAAGTCGAAGAGTTTCTTTAAACACGGCTTTTAAGTACTTCATGTTGTTGATATCATCTTGCTTTATTTGTTGCTTGCCCTTGAGAATGGTTCTAACTTCGTCCTGAGTTTTCTTGAAAACCTTGGGATGTTTTAGAAGTTCTGTAAATGCCCATTCTATCACCGTTGCTGTTGTGTCTGTTCCAGCAGTATATGCATCCTATTAAAGAAAGACCAGTTAAGAAAAAAAGAAGTCATATATTTAGCCCTTCATCAAAGTTTAGCAAAGATGTTGGCCGTCGAAATTCAACAGGTATTATAATAATCGACGTCGAAACTTTTTTGCTTTTCTAAATACGTAAAACGATATTACTATGATCAATACAAATCGCTAGTTTCTCTTTGTAATAACAATTACTGACTTAAATATTATTAATAGTAGTCAAACACGTAATTAAGGATGATAGAGATGATAGCTTGTAGGCTTGGGTTTCAACATAGAAAAGTCTTCAAACTTTTTTATGGGCTGTTGACATTAGCTTGGCTCTTAACAATTAATTCGCATATCTAACGTACGGGTTACGAAAATAAGGCCTATCTTTTAGAATGTTGTGACCCGAAAAAAAACCGGAACCGTTTTTTTTTTTTTTTTTGGACCCAAACTGGTTCTTAAAAAAACCGGTTCTTACAACTGGTTCTTGATCTTCAATGGGACCGGTTTTTGTATCGGGTAAAACCGGAACCGGTTATTTAAAACCGTTTAGAACCGAACCAAACTGGTTTTCAATATTTTAGGGACACAGAACCGGGTAAAAACCGAACCGGTTCTTTAAAAAAACGGGTTTTTTTGCCATAAGAACTGAACCGGTTCTAGAACCGAACCGAACCGAACCGGGTAATAACCGTGTTTTGTGCATCTCTAGCTGTTAGAGCATCTCAAACAGGTTTTCTAAAATTTCTTTAAAATAGAGAATCAAAAGTAAAAATCTCTAAAATAAACCATATTCGTCTTCGACAGATTCTCTATTTTAGATATTTTTATTATCAATTATATTATTTAAATATTCAATATTTTTATGATCTCAATTAAACTTTTTAAAATTTTATATGTAAAATGATATTAGGGGTATGTATGGGAGTGCTTATTTCTAGTTGCTTATGACTTATCTTCTTTTTAGAGAAGTCATATCTTTTCAAAGTGTTTGATAGTGCTTTCTTTATTTCCTTTGTGGAAAAACTAACAAGGAGAATCTTAGGAAGCCAAAAATTTTTGACTTCTCCAAGGAGGAGATAAGGTGAAAAGGAGATAAGTACTCCCAAACACCCCCCTACATTGATCTTCATTGATGAAATTTAATAAAAAAATTATTTCTCTCTATTTTAGAGAATTCTATATATTGAGAGTTTTCTCTATAATTCTCTGTTTTAGAGAACAAGATAGAAAAGCTATTGAAGTATTATAGAGAACAAAAACATGATTTTCTTTATTCTAGAGAAGCTATCGGAGATGCTGTTAACAATTAACTCATGTCTATAAACAACTTTGATACCAGATTAAAATCGACTATACTGCTATAAACAAATGACGTTAAAATATGAAAAAATTATTAGTATTTTGTGATAATAATATTTAATAAAATATTGAAAAAATTTATAACCAAAAAATCATTAAAATTTTAACGTGAAAAAAGTTAAACAATTAACACCAATTAAAGGGATGAGCAACTTCATAAGAATCGTAACGCGGCCGAAGCGTCAAAGCCATTGGCAAGAGCTTGTTGTCGATCAGCAAGCCCGACAACACCGCCGTGGTTGATTGGCAAGCACCAAAATCGATACCCCCATGCCGACTTGTTAGACTACCCCNTTTTTTATTAATTATTTAGACTGGTATGAGTGTGGATGAATTGGTAAAGTTTGGTAAGATAGTAGAAAGCTGATGTGACAATTGGCAAAGGAGTCAATGGCTGTGGATGGTATGGTGGTGTTGGTATATATTAATATCATTTGTTGTAGTTCATGTAAATTTTTATAAACTTAAAACTTCTCTATAGTTTAACTTTTATAATACGAAATCAGAAAACAATGAAGTTTAAAAAATAATAATTAAGATTAAGAAACATATGCTAAAGTTTTAAGCAAGAGTTGCTTTAAGATTATTAATGATGCATTTGGTTTAATAAAATAGTTTTTAGGGATCTGGATTAGTTTAATACAAGGATTTGAAATCTTGATGACTTTGATTAAGTTATACTTTGTAAGCTTTGAAATGCACGTGATTACATTTTTTAGAAGAAAAATATGTAAAAATATTGTAAAATAGCTTATAAGAATAATTAAATTATTTTTTCATTGACCTATTATTAGAAAAATAAATATCTTAAAACATATTTTAATGTATTATTACAAATAAATCTTATAAAATTCATGAAATACCACCCCACCCCAATGATATCAAAATCCTATACTAGAGAGATTTTATCATTTTAATGATATCTTAAAAAACATAAACTCCTTTAACTACACTTGGAATTGAAATTCTATTTTGAATCCTTTTAAATCCAATTCAATTCAATCTTGCAAACCAAACTCAACCTAAGATGTCGTTTATATGATAATCAAGTGCTTACGAACAAGAGTTATCAGCCTCGCCTACCTTATTAGGGTGAAATTATCGACCATTAAAATTGATTGTCTATAAATGTCTTCTACCAAATAAATGTTAATCGAGTAAAAGTTTCCTATCTCGTTTATGGGTAGAAGTCGTCTTCAATTCTCTCTTCATTACCAAATAAAATTCTCGGTCTTTAATTTGCTATGGCTCTTACTGTTCTCGTATACCACTCGTTAAGTTATCGTACCAACACTGATATCGGATCATCAAGTAAGCATTTATCGGATCATCAAGTAAGCATTTAGTAAACAACTTCTAAGAATGATCAGATATACCCATAAAGTGTAAAAGGGAAAGATAGTTAATTACCAATAAGAGTGCTTTAACTGCAATTCTTTCCAGTGGCACTCCAACACTATCATCCCTTTGGATCTTCAACAATATATCAACAAAATCTTCTCTACCACCACCACCACCACCGCCACCGGCCACCTTCTTCAGCCGCTCCTCCACCACACCCTCCAAGAACTCATCCAATTCTCTGGCCACCCTCTCCACCCTAGCATCAAACCCACTCAGCCAACCCACCCATGCAAATTGAGGCAAAAGATCCTCCAAATTAAAACCACCCAAAACCGCAGAAAACTCACCCAACATCTTCTTGAACTTCTTCCCACTCTCCCCTTCGCTGTACTTCCTTCCAAACGTCACCCTACACACCACGTCGTTCGCAAGGGTCACGAACAAATCGCTCAAGTCCACGGCCTCCCCGTCCTCCCAAGACTTCTTGATTTTCCGGCCAACGACCGCCATCTCCTCCTCCCTCACCTCGTTGCTGGACTCCACCCTTTTGTTGCTCAGGAGATGGAGGACCATGATGCTCTTGACCTGCCGCCAGTACTCGCCGTAAGGCGCCACCGAGACCTCGCGGTAGTCGTAGAGGAGCCGCCGCCACATCCGGACCTCGGGCCGGTTGGCGAAGACGAGGTCGTGGGTTTTCATGATCTCGCGGGCGGCCTCGGCCGACGAGGCCACGAGGGTCGGGACGGAGCCCAGGCGGAGGAGCATGAGCGGACCGCCATGGTGTCGGGAGAGGGTTGCGAGGTCGCGGTGGAGGAGGGGGCCGATCTGGTGGAGGTTTCCGATCACCGGAAGCCTTGGTGGTGATGGTGGTGGGTTTTTTTTGTTGGTGGAAGGTGGGGTGAAGAAGTGGGATTTAGTGATGAAGAAGAGGAGGATGAAGAGAGGGGAAGCATACATAAAAGTAGCCAAATCCAACATTTTTGTTGGTGTAGATAATGTGTGTGTGGATTTGGTGTGTATTTATGGAAGAAGAAAAAATTAAAATGACTTCAAAAAGATAAAATTAAAATAAAACCTGGTGTGATTAAATTATATCATCTAAAAATCTTTTTTTTTAAACGGTAGATAACTTAACACACATGTTTCAAGAGGTATCTGGATTGGGCATGATGGTACGTATGTTTCTATATGTTATTCGAATTTGGATGGATGTGGATGTTGTTTTAATTGCATCCGAGATCGTGTCATGCAGAAGAAAACTGAAGATTGCCAGAAATTAAGGTGGATTTTGACAAAGAAACTAATTCGAGAGTTAATTTTGTGAGTAGAGGTAGATTGCAAAGAAAACTTTGTGACCGAAAAACAAGGGCTCCTAATACCGTGGATACTGACAAAAGCATCATCTTGGAAATGAAAAAAAGTGCAGGAACAGGTATTATTTAATAAAACAAGAAATGGAATACTTTGTTATTTCTCATTCTAATTTCTCACATATTTATTATAACATTATGATCGTTTGTTACAAATAAACTTTATCATTCTGTCTGTTAGGGTATGGGTGTTGCAAGCTCTCGAACACCCCTGTTGTTCCAAATAGTGGCTCACAGACAGGTAATTTCTGCATTACTTATAATTTTAAATTTTAGGATTCATTTTGTATATTGTTATATTTGTTGATGGAGTAGATTTTCTTCGCTACTCGTTTGCTAATGGAAAATTTTGTACTGCAGATACTCCTTGAGTTGGTACAAAACCTAAAACACGTTTACTGCAAAGTGCATTGCCTAATAATTTCTCACCATCAACGGTAAGAGGCTGGTACCGTATGGTTTGATATTAGACTTCGAGGCTAATGTGTTTATGATTTTTTTACCGTGAATCTAATTAGAATTGAAGCTTTGAAGCGTTGCTATAGAGAAGTTGCTACTGTTGTTGGTTTCATTCAACCAATGTTTTTACAGACCCAGCTTTTGCTTTAGTGATTGTATAGATGCAATAGATTGTTGAAACTTACATAGAGTAATTTTAGTACTTTGTGTTTCAAGAGGGTAAAATTTACAATTTTGAACATTTGTGTATAAAAAGACTTAATGTTATGATAACATTGATGCTGCCAAATTACTCTCGATTTTTGGAAGATGAGATAGAATCATTTCGTTAAGTGCATTTAATTAATGTTATTTTCAGAAGCAGAGGAATCATTTCGTTAACTACACAACTTCAATATTAAGCTTTGGTCGAACGACTATGTTAAGCACCATATCAGCCCATTCACACTTAATAATCATACAAGACTACAAAAATGTAAAAGCTAAATTGAGGGTTTCAATTCATGGATCTGTTTTTTCTTACTCGGTATTAATATTTAATGATGTATATTTTTCTGAAAAAATTAGCAATTTTATATGTAGAATTTCTTCCCCAAGTTTTTAGAACTTTAGTCCCTCTTTGTAATCTTCTTTTTTTAGCAAGGTAAAAATATATTTTCTTTTGTATTTTGATTTGGAATCATCGTAATAGGTTGGTGTTCAAGGAGGAAAAGAAACGGATATCCGATTACTTGTTTGAGTGGCAACGAACAGCTTTCGAGTGGATAACTAGAAGATCAAAATCTCCCAGGTGGATTGGTTTACATGGCTATCGGGATCGGCCGATTGAAGCGGAGGGAACAGAGGCAACAAAGATTAGGTCGCGGGGAGGAAACGAGAGCTCGGACAAACTATTAGGAGGTGTGATGATCAGAAACTGCTACACAGATTGATGTTGTACTGGAACCATTCAGCTTGGCTATTTCAGTCGGTTGTGTGACAATCTTCGTTGGGTGTGTGGCTTTCAAATCCAGTTGATGTCGGTGTTCACTTGCTGGGTTCACGTCTTGTAATCCCAGCGATGTAGATTGGCGATTAGTCATAATAGCAATCTGCTTATTTTGTGTTGCTTTTTTCGGTCTTTGATGAATAATCTGTGCCTACTGGATGTGTGTATTTTGTTTGTTGTTGTGTGGATTAGCTGTTGTAATGGTTGGTTTTGAATGTTTTGGTGATAAATTTCTTTTCGCCTTTCGAAAATAATAATAATTTATTTTCTTTTAATTGTTACTTTTAAGGTTTTGAGAGGTGTTAGGGTGGAAGTTGGGTGCCAACATTACATGATGTTTTCTAAAGTTGAAGGATTATCATTTCAATCAACCAAGAAACTACTATAAACTTGGATTGATCATATTGTTATTTTTTGGTATTACTATTTGATTCAGCAAGTTACGCCACGAAGTGGTTAGCAACTTGTAAGTCAAACAAAACTTGAAATTAAAACTGTGATTGACATTGAAATAACATTCATTTGTCAAGCTTTATTATCTTTCTTGTTAATGCCAGAATACACTGTCAACCGCAGGTACCAACTACCAAGAGTGATGAAATGAAACTATAGACAATAGAAAGGAGGAAGGGAATACACCAGAGAAGTGGAGATAAAGTTGGTCATTAGTTGCACTCTCAAATTATATAATTGCCAAAATATATAATTAGCAGGATCTAGCAAGACAAAGACTAAAATAAAACATGAAACAAGATTGTCGTTTTAAGCTTCAGAATTGAAATGTTCCGCGCCGCATTACGCACGGGTAGATTACTAGTATCATCTAAAAATATTTCTTTTTAACGACAGATAACTTACACACACGTTTCAAGGGTATCTGGATCCAAACGGGCACCGACTAATCCCCCGCGCCTATGAACCATCCCTGTGGATCAACCTATGAACTAGCCCCTGAACCGACCCTATAGATCAGCCCAAGAGCTAGGTACCGCAACAAGTCTTCCCCCACGAGGTTCGAACATTGGCCAATCTATATATCTATATAAAGCAGAAACATGGTTAGATGAGGTGGCAACTTCTTAGAATTTT
>LUCG01301164.1:0-11417 GCA_001633085.1 Carthamus tinctorius
TGCCGGTTCCCGGTTGAACCGGTCGAACCGGCCGGTCCGGTCCGGTTCTGAAAACAGTGATTAAAAATGAAATACCACATTTAACTGTAAATAATACAAAAGAATAACGTAGTTCCATTAAAATTTTATTTTTATGTAATGTATTTCTAAAATTTTAACATTATAAGGTTGGGTTTCAGTGTAAATTAATACCGTAGTGGAAAGAAAACATGATATTTCCTACTAATGAGATACATCAGATCAGTTCTTTTATAAAAACGTAACTCATGAAGAAACAAGGGATTAAAAACGATCAAGGGTCTAAATTCATTATTACACTTTTCAAGTTAACTCGTATTCTTGTTCGATCATTTACCTAATATCTCAGGCATTTACATAACTAACAAGAAAAAAATGTGAATAAACATAATTAATATCTTAACTGTTAAAAGAAAGAACAAAGGTTGATGTTTTCTTAGCCGATGAATGCAATAACTCTATAACTAGTTATGCCATATTCTTTTTGTTGTTGCTATTTCTATTCCTTCCTACCCCTTTCTTATTCATATTATTTTACACCTTTCTACTATGAACCCTACGAGTGCTTACTCACATGCACATAATATCCATACCTCTTATAAGGTATAGGGGTATGAATAGATAACTCGATTTTTTTTTTGTGTAACAAGAGAAATAAAAGTCAAAAAAATTGAAACAATTACTTTATACTTCAACAATTACTCTACTTTAGAGATTCTAACATTAATTATATTTGATATATATATAGGGGAGATATCAAATACAAACCGTACAAACCTAATCTTAACCATTGATTTTGTTTATATTTTGTTTATCTCCTAATTNACTGTGAGAAATTTTAGAAACTGAATTAATCCATACCATTGATCATCTACATGTATGGTCGAAATTAGTTTATATAGTTTGTACAAACTATCCGGTTTGTAACGGATACAACCCCTATATATATATGTTCAATATATCTAATAAAATGTTATTTCTTGCCCTTAAATATTTTAAACCTCTTATACGTAAGAAAAACTAAAATATTTTTTTTTCTATTAGACATTGAATTTAAAAAAAAAAATCCAAATTTGAAGATTTTGACATTTCCTCCCCTCTATTTTAGTATACATTACAGCTTACATATTTGAGTAGAAATAACATTTCCTTTCCTCTAAAATTACCAAAATTTCTATTTTAACAATATTGTTAGAGATGTATTAATACACTCCAATAGCATGTCATTGGTAACTTTGAGTTAGATAAAGAATGAATATCTAGTCTCATCCATGATAAATTTGCGCCTAGTGAAAATGCGATTTGCAGTTTAGACATTTGGCTCTTCAGACTTTTTTTCACTTGCATGTGTTCTTATTTTATGTATAAAAACAAAACAAATCGGGGTTGATAGGATTTTAATCTATTCCACCAATAGCCTAATTACTTGTTTAAAAGATTTTAAAAAGTTTATTGGGATAATAAATTTAGTGTATACTTTAATAATATAAGTGATGATAGAATCTCCAAAATAGAAAAGTTGTTGGAGATGAAAAAGAAAGGTTTTAGAGATTTTGATCTTTCATTTTCTATTTTAGAAAAATGATAGCAAAACTGTTGGAGATGCTCTTAGGTCTGTCAAAAGAAAAAAAATGTATGTCTCAAACTTCTATAGTACATGTCTCAATCGTGTCCAATCAATCACATGAAGACATATTAGATTTCTAGTCAATATAAATTTATTTAATTTGTGTTCATATTTTATCTTAGATGATTTGTATTCATGTGGTTGATAGAAATAAGACATGGAATTTTGGATAACATATTTTGTAACACCTTTGACAAATCTCTTATTGCTACAGACATGAGAGATGTTGAGTTCATAAGTCAACCTTGGTCTTACTAGACACAACGTGTTTTTGGGCCACAAGCATGACAAGTTCATGGGAACTCTGCATTTAAGTGTGCTTGGATGGGGGTGATACCATAATAGATGACCTCCTGGGAAGTCCTCACTAGGTCGACAGAAACAAAGATGTGAGCAAGTGAGGCAAAGCGGATAATATTGTGTCGTGGTAGGCGAGGTGTTACAAGTGGTATCAGAATCGCTTTTGTGTCGTTTGGGATGTGGGCAAACCTCATCGAGGACGATGAGTCCCTAAGGGGGTGTTTGTAACATAAACAAATCCCATATCGTCGTAGACAGGAGAGATGTTGGGTTCATAAGTAAACATTGACCTTACTAGACACAACACATTTTGGGGACACAAGCATGGCAGGTTTATGGGAACTCTGCAGTTAAGCAAGTTTGGATGAGAGTAGTACCAAGATAGGTGATCCCCTGGAAAGTCTTCGCCAGGTCGCCAAAAACAAAACCGTGAGCCATTGAGACGAAAGGGCCAATATTGTGTCGTGGTAGGCGAGGTGATACATATTTTAATTTTGTTAGACCTAGATCAGTCCTAAGTTTTAAGACCCATAAGAAATTACCGATTAGACTTTCTTTTTTAACAATTAAGATGTGGTGGTATCAAAAGACAAAACCATTGTAGGGCATAGCCAAGGGCCATACCTATTCATGTCTAAGCGGTCACTAAAACACCCGCTCAACTGAATTTCAAAATTAAATATTGTTGGCACATAAAAGATCCACCTGCTAAACTTTGAGTTGTTATTGAGATTTTAGAAAACACAAGGGAACTAAAAAAGTTCTTCAAAATCAACCAAAAATACTAAAAAAGTTGATTAAAATCAACCAAAAAGCTTTATAAAATCCCTTAAAAATAATCAAAAGACATTAAGATCCTTCAATAAATATAAAATTTAGCTAAAAACATATTCGATAAATTTACATATTTTGGGTCCACTTTAAAGATGCATTTGATTTACAAAAATAATAAATCCCCTCAGTGTGTCACCGGCATAGGCAAGACTTCTACTCAGACTCAGATATAGCAAGTTGCATGGACTTTATGGACGCGTAGCTTTGGGAGAAGTATAAGTAATTTAGTTTAGATTAAGACGCTCTTTGGTTTGTAGGAATGAAATGAATCTAGGAGGAGTTGAATTTCAAATCTATTCCAATACTTTGTTTGGTTTGTAGGATTGTCTAGATAAATCCTTCAAACATAGGATTTCGAAATCCCAAGGAGGTTTCAACGAATTTTGTAGGATTTGTATACAACAATATTTAAAAAAAATGTTAAAAATATTTTTTTTAATAATAAGTTAAATAAAAGGTAATTCAATTACTTATATATTTTTTATAATTTTTTTATATAAATTACGGAAATTTACATCCATTCCAAGTTCTACAAACTAAACACATAATAGAATTCCAAATCCTTCCAAATCCAAATCCCACAAAATCTAAACTTGTATATAAAAATCTATTTTATTCTATTTTTACAAACCAAACCAACCCTACATTGGTATTTGGTAGTCAAAAAAATTTACTACTTTTAGCCCACATCTGTAAACCCACAAAATGGCCCAGATCTTATAAAGAAGCCTATATTGTGTAGTCCAAGAGTTTCAATACTTTTGGCCCACATAATGTAAACAGCCCATATTGGGTAGTCCAATTATTTCAACACCTTTGGAATTTTCTTTTTTGAATTTTATAATTCTATTATACATCAAAATTTAGTAGATACATTTAAATTAATCTGTTAGACATAAAAATAAAACTGTGTCTACTTTCTAGTTTTACCCGTTTGAGCTTTGAAATTAGACAAACTCGGCTTGGTTTTATCGGTCATTCTTCTTCTACAGAAAAATCCGGTTCTGTTGGTTTTTGTAACGCGCTAACACTAGTCGATTTCGACACCGAGTGCAAGTTCCCAGACCTCCTTAGACTCGCACCATACGCGCCGAACCCCGGCTCCGGTGCAGCCGTTTGACCAACGTGCATCGGAGGGCTGACCGCTGGCTCGTAGTCCACGCTTGCAAAACTCTCTAGAGCCTTGAGCTCTCTTGCACTCTGCCTCCGTTTATACCGCCTCCATGCCGCTTGCACGAAACAAGCCGCCCAAGTCCGCCACTGGTGGCTATAAAACCGAAACTTATGGCGTAGTTGCTTACTGTGCAACCTTCGATACTGTGATGCCACAAACTTCAGATCCTCGGCTATGAGCGCGAAAGCTTCGACTTCAGAAATCGCCTTCACGGTTCGAGTGGACGACGGGATGACGACGCTCGGCCGTGGGTCCAGGGCCCACGTCAGAAGTTCCTCGCCGCAGAAGTCGCCGGGACCGATCTTACACGAGTTGAAAAACCCGGTTCGACCGCCGTTTGTGGTGTACGAATCGAGGTTTCCTCGAATTATAAATAGCATTTCGTTCACGGGATCACCTTCCCGAACCAAACATGTCCCTGGCGTAGACAAGGCCGGTTTTAGCCGCTCACAGATCGCGTCGAGCATCCGTTCGTCCATTTGATCAAATAACGGAACCTAGGTCATCAAAATTTATACAATCCCGTGTCAATACGAAGGCTTCTTAATCTAAAACCATGAGCAAAATAAAACTTACCCGTCGAACTAGATCGTAGCAAAGGTGCCGTTTGATATCTCGTCGAAGATCTAATGGAAGATCCTTGAGAAGCGATTCTTCATCGACTCCTCGAGTAGCTATCCATTTGTACTGATCGTATCTTCGAACTGATTGCTTGAGCTCAGGTGGTAGCTGCCGATGACGCATCCATTGCTCTGTGTCGGTTCTCCGGATCCTCCATTCTTCTAATCGGATCGTCGTTGATTGAAGATATGTCTAAACAAACATTATAACGTCAGTTTATTCGTGTGTTATATATACCCTCCTCGTCCCAAATTAAATGTCCATGTTACTATTTTATTTTCTAAAAAATAAGTACCCATTTTCATTAAACTTTTTCCAAAAAAGATGGGACCCACATGAAAAGTTGTGGCCAAGGATAAAACTGTCATTTAGTCAATTAAATGTTATTCCCGGTCTAATTTCCAATTCTATCTTTTATCATTAGATGTTATTTCCAGTCTATTAGCAAGGGTAAAATTGTCATTTAGTCAATTAAATCGTGTAATATGTAGATTCCAAAATGTGGTCCATTTTCGTTGTCAATATTTATTTTAGGACGAGGGAGTATTAGCATCCGGGATCGTGAAATATACTACTCGATACTACACTTGCCTGCATATTTCCGATCAACAATGCAAAGAGAACGAGCCCCACGGTGGCTATTATGATTGCAAACACGATTTCGCCCACATAAGTACTCGTCGAAAGATTCTGCCCCAGAGAACTGTACGTAAATGCGACATGATCGTAAAAATCCAAGAAAACAACGAAACTATCTCGAGGCTAGCGAACGAATGAACATAAACAACTACCTGAGGTTCTTCAAGCCAAACCAAAGGCAATAGAAGTACTTATTGAAGAACAAGGCAGAGGTAACCTTTGAGGTCAGAGCCTCGCCATAGATTCCGAACTGATAAAACCCGCTCGTGGGGACGCATTGTTCCGAGACGTTACTAGATCCGAACCACGACTTTCTAACGGGATCGTGAAATCTTTCGCAGTCGAAGAACTTATCGTCACAATTTGGATCCTCGATAAGGCATACGCTTCTCCAGCAGGCTTCTTCTCTCTCAATCGATAGAAGATACCAACAAGCTCCTAAAACCTGCATCCATTAACGACAACAGCCGTTAGAACAAGATTCTTGATTTGAAAATCTTTTTTTTGTTTAAGGTTGTTTCGATGATTACGTGGCTTGCTAACATGTAAAGCATCAGATTGTAAGCAGCTCCAGCTCTTGCGGTTTCGGTCACGATGCCTGTAGCCTCGACGATTTGTGATGTGAGCGGGAATATGAGATAGAGTCTCGGGAGGTATTGGAAGATTATGATGAACCGAAGAACGTTTTTTGTGTTTGCCATGGTTGAACCACTTAAGCTCGGTATGATCAGCCAGATTAGCACCTGCATAAGCCACAAAAACAAAACGATTAGAAGGCGTTTTATTTCATTATAAGTGACAATATCACAAGCTCCGGTGCAACAAAATGTACTGCCAAAATGTCTTAATAGACTGTTTTATATGACTTAAACTCATAGGACTAGACAACTGTGCGTGTTACGTAGATATGTTATAATAAGTTCTAACAATTTAGGATAATTCTGAAATATGTCGTTCTATTAATTTTTTATATGACAATATTTGAAAAAGTCGTATACCTGAGGAAGAGGCAGGGCAGCGACGAGATCAATCCAGAAGCCACCTCGTAAGTACTTCTTTGCGATCTTAGAAGGGTCTATAACGAGCTCACCTCTTCCGAAAACACGGGAAGATGGCGCAACATACGCAGTGCGGAACTTAATGAGAATCTGAACGGTGTAAAAAACGTCTGCTATTGATCTCACGATGGTGAGACCGATCTCGAGGGTGAGACCAATATGGATGCAAACATGGCTGGTTCGAACCGATGGCAGATAAAAGAACAAAGGGTCTACAAACAAAGAGATCAAACATGCGAACAAGAAAACATGGTTCCATTTTCGAATAGTTAGCCCTCGAGGATCCAAGATTTTCTTCTGCACTCTCTCGTAGTCTTCGGAGAAAACCCTCGAGAGAACTTTCGATTTCAACGAAGATTGGCCCTTTTCCTCCTTTCTTTGTTCAGCAACTTGTTTGCCATCAAGATTATATTTCACCTTCAACAAGGTGTCTTTCTTCATGGATGGGAGCTTTGATACCCCAATTTCATCATGAAATCTAAAGAATTCATTAAAAGTAAGCATTAGAATTTGAATTATACTTCTCATAAACCAAAGTTGTATGTTTGATCACAGACCATAAACATCCAAAAACTACAAGAATTAAAGCATTATATCAAAACCAAAACAGTTAAATGCCAATTCATCAAGCAAATTCAAGAACTTGACCCAATTCAAACCCAATAATACACTAACTTAATTCAAGAATTTGACCCAATTCAACACAATTATACATTAAAAGATAATAATTCAAGAACTTGAAACATACCTTACAGATCTTGAATTGGCATATGCCATGGTGGTAACGTAAAAAAACTGAATCTTTGAATTGGGTTTAGTTGAAGAACTTGAATCTACTTTTGTAAGAAGAAAGAAGATGAGAGGGGTTCAGGGTTATGAAGAAGAAAATTGAAAAGGGTGTATGTATGTATGTATGAATGAATCACCGGAAAATTGACCGGTGATGACTTGCAGACCGCTAACGAAGAATATACATTAAAGAGTTGCTTCAAAGACTATCAAGAATCATGTGAAGTAGTAACCAAAAAATAAGAAAATTAAAGCAGTTCCCTTCATTTTAAACCAGAAGTCCAGGTCAAACATGTGACCAGTTCTACGGAAAAGAAACCAAAATTTTATTAATATAAATTTTCTTGTCGATATATGAACTCAAGTACAGTTCAAACAGAGCTATATTGCCCAGTCAAAACTACAGAATTAGTCCTAAAAGAAATATAAAAAAATCCACCAGAAAGTGACATATAGAGATTGAAAAATGCATAGAAGAAGTAGAAGCTTTCATAAAGAAAAGTTGAAAGTGAAATCTAACAATAAAAAATCAGGTTTTGATGCACGAGAGACATTTGATTGAATCCTGTGAGGCTTTTTGTCGAACAGATTGTGTGCAGAAAAACAGAGCACGATGCCAGTTTCGTGTTTAGTAGTGAATTGATGGTGGCAGCATAATGAAAAGAAAAAAGAAAATGGTTAAATAGGAAAAATGTAATAACCAGTTTTTCTTTTAGATTTTATTGGTGATTTTTTTTAGAAGGTTTATATGGGCAAAGCCCAGACTACATCATTGGTAATTTTTACCGAGAGCTAAGACATGCTTCCCTGGGATTAATACTCAGTACTCAGTGGCCACCAAATGCGCACGCATGGATTTGAACCCGGATGGGAGCTACCACCCTTTAGAAACTTACCACTACGCCACACCTTGGTGGTTTTTATTGGTGATTTTAGTAACATCACGATATCAAACAGAGAAAATAAAGCGTTTTATTATATCTTTCATGATCTTAAGATTACATTTGATATATGTGGCCAAACATGATAGACGAAAAATCGTTGTACCATGTAAAATGGAGACATTTAACTGATTGATCCCGACAAATAATTGTAGATTATTTAACTAATGGATCTTTTATCCGTCTATTGAAATCATCCGCATGTCCAATCTAAGTCTACCTATCAAAAACACTCTTAAAACCTTTGTAATGGAGAAATTAGAGCGAATAGAATAGAAATATGTAGATACAGAAAATATTCCAAAATTAACAGTTCAATGAAAGAAAAATCATTTTATTATTTCCTATGATTTACTAGTTTACTACAATATTTAAAATGAAGAGACTGCTAGAAACTTTGATGCAACTTCCTGTTATAATGATTTTGGTGACATAAAAATATTTTGGTGACATAAAATTCAAAATTCCATATAATAATTTCTTGGATATGGAATCTTGAATTTCATTAAAATCCAACAATATAAAACTTTAAAATCCCTACTAGGTGATTCACTTGATTTAGCAGGATTTTCATGTAATAATGTTTTAAAAATATTAAAACCTTTGTTTTGTGATTATGAGTTAATGAAAGATAATTTAATCATTTCCATAGGTTTTTATTTTTTATTTTAATAAACTATCTATAGAGATTGAAATTCAATTTAACTTAAAATCCTAAAATCAAACATACCAAATATAAATACTTATAATTCTCAATTTTACTAAAAAAATTCAAATTTCTCAAAACTATCAAATCAAATGTCTGTAAGGTTGCGTTTGGTATGTGGATAAGGACGAGACAAAATTCACTGTCCTACGTTTAGTGCAGCTTGGGACAAAACATGAACTCACTGTCCTACAGTTTGGTGCGACATGGGACAGGGACATGAACTAGGACAGGATGGGACAACATGGGATAAAAAGAGCTCCTTTTATTCCATCAAAATAGGTGGAACAACAACAGAAATGAGATATAAACTAATATATTACTAGTAAAGCTCGTTTGAGCGTGCGCCTGTACACAAGAAAGTCGAAGGCGTGACATACAATTTGTATTGTTTTGTAAATAGGCGGTTTTTGGCTCATATACTAGTGATTCTCGCCCAAGCAAAAGCATCTTTTTCAGTGAATTCTTAATTTCTTGCAACCATTTTGTGAGATTATTTTACAAAACTGCCCTATTAAGATACTACCATTAATTATTTATAGGACTTTTTATTTTAAATTATATAATAAGTTTGATGTAAGATTGCGTCATTGTTATCACATGCATAATCATCATCGTATATTTTTATTTTAAAATAGTCTTCTTCTCCTTCTTGTTATTCTTTACTAATTTTATTAGCAAGTGCATTGGGTGGAATAATGTTAAAGATGCCGGCATATAACACTTTCAAAGTCTTTGGCTTTTCAACTACATCATTTTTTCTTCTATAGTACATAATACTTCATTCTTTAAATACGTTTTAATTATAGATATGACATACTTTTAATATGCTTAGTTTTATGAAGTTACTTGTCGACTTTGTTTGTAGGAATAATGTTAGGGACCGTTGCTTGTTAGAGTCCCACATCGACTAGACTTGGACCAATTCTTCTCTATATATGTTGGAACCACCCATTTCTCCTCAAGGGCTCTTTTGGAGATTACATACAGAGGTTCCACATATTCTCACAACGCTTACTCAATAAGTGCTTACTGGGTCAATTTACCTTATGAGATGAACATAATAATGACTAAAATCTTACCCTGTAAGAACCATGACATGAACCATGAGAGTGCTTACCGCGTAAATTGTTGATTTCGAGAGATTTTAAAGTTTTCTTTGTTGTTTCTGAAGAGTTTTTCAGTCTTTTTATTGATTTCAAGACTTTCTCGATTGATTTTGGGGGGTTTTTTTCTCAATTGGTGGTGGTACAAGCAGAAAATTAATAGGATGAACTATGGTAAGAAGTTTAACGAGATCGTTTTCAACCAAAGTAAAAAAAATTATTAATGGGCCCATCCCCCACCTTTCCGATGCTAAATTCGGCTCTATGATCAATTAAGATATTTATGAAATCGATTAAACCTTATCTATTATGATTCAATTATTTATTAAAAATTATTAGAGTTTGTTGATTATTTACTTTATACTAGAAAAAAAATCAATATTTAGTAGATTGAATGAACCTTGAGATAAGGTTGCAATAGTTATACAAATATAAAAGACTCCTATATTATTTATTCAGATATACAATTAAAAACTTGAGATCCATGCATATAATAAATGATCATAAAGAGTTTGTTGGATAGTTTGAGAAAAATAATGCAAGTGATGGAGGAAGAGCTAGCTAGCAAGACATGCCAACTCACTCAAGAAACACGGGAAGTGTTTTATACATTTTTTATATATTTTAATTTCTCATAAAAATTATTTGATGTATCAAAGCATTACCAGCCTAGTGGTCGGTGACATCATTCGGAGGGACAGTGGTGGCATCTCTGACTCTGTCTACCTGGGTTCGATTCATGGGGTGAACATTTGACGATATCCTGACCATGGGTCGGCTTTCGGGTCGGTTCATGGTCGTCGAGGATTAGTCTGGTGCCCGTATGGATCCCGGATACCTCGTCGACTTTGTGTCAGGACGTTTGCGTGCGTTATCTCCTTTTCAGAAAAAATCATTTGATGTTTTGGTAAGAAAAATTCACGCGTACTTAATTTGATTCATCTTCATTAGGATTGGTTTGGTTTTAAAAGGATCACTTATGCTATGCTTTCTATCTCTTTTAAGCTTGAAGATGTTTCCTTTATCTCTTAGTTTCTCTATTTTGTCTCTTATATGTTGGAGTAAACATTTCTTAAATCTCCAAAATTTATAATTGAATATAGCTGTTGAAGATGCTATAATACATACAAATACACATCTTACTTATGTCTAGCATAGTTAAAGTTAGGCATACATATGAACATCACGTCGAGTTAATTCAGTTTTAGGGACGTGTGTGTGTGTGTGTGTTTGTGTGGCTTCCTCGTTAGTTTTGGTCTTTAACGACGTAAAACCGGATCATTCATTATAAAAAAGAGCAAATTAAAAGTTGAATTGAAATGAATCTAAATTAATAAATATTGAGAAGTTGGGTACAACATATTTTTGTTCCACCCTACCCTCCACATTTTAAATTTATTGGCCCTACTATTACTAATGGTTTTACAATATTACATATTTAACAATTAACAATTTAATATATTGTATCTCAAGTCAGTCAGTCATTTAAATTATAATAGGAGCATTTATTTATAGTTTTTCTAGCGATGAAGAAGTCTTAATAATATATATATATATATATATATATATAGTATTAGGTTCAAATGAGAAGTGCTAAAAAAATG
>LUCG01301242.1:0-17774 GCA_001633085.1 Carthamus tinctorius
CTGATGTGGCGCTGATGTGGCAGCTGAAACCATTGGGTTGCAGTGGGTCGACAGTGGATGGCCGCACGGATGAAAATTGAAAAACGTAATTTAACTTTTTTATTTATATATTCTTTTTAATTAATTGTGTTTATTTTCTTTCGAATCATTCCTCCTGATAGCTGGAGGCCGGAGTGGAGACCGGAGAAGACTTCAAAGCATCATTCATTCGCTTACGATTTCAACCATTTTTCCAACACACACGAATCGGCAGCCATGTTTGCCAAGAAATTGTTACAGAAAGCTACGAAGCTTCATCATCATAATCAGGTGCGCCTCTATCTTATTCGATAACCGATCATTGATCTTGACGACGATCATCTAGTTTAAGCTTCTAAAGGAGTTATTGAAGTTTGCAATTTTTAATTATTTTTTTATTGTGTTTTACTATGTAACTAAGTAAGCGCAGTGTGAATCTGGTTATCGCTGAACTGTTTAGAACTTTAGATGACCGTGTTTATTGGATGTATGTGTGGAGTTAGCATTTTCGCCCGTCGATTCAACAGTGGTTTAATTGGTAATTGTGTTAGCGATGTTGGTTTGAAATCAAAGCCTAATAGTATCCACATTTTAGAATTTTGTAGGTAAGGTTAAGGTGTTATCAAGATTTTCTAAAAAAATGAATTCAATTTCATTTTGAATTATAAAAGTGAAGTCAAAATTATGCAAGTTTTCTGGATGGAGGTAGTACACTAGTACTTATGCACCAACACCAAAAGACAAATTTGAAAATTTCACTAATTTAGTACTATCTAGTTTCCTTAAAAAAGAAGGTTGCATCATTTTTGAGGTGGAACGTTAAGTCAAAGTTTTGTAGGTTTTCTGGAAGGAGGGAGAACTTATGATCCAACACTAGAAGACAATTTTCCAATTTCACTGATTTAGTGTTATCTAGTTTCCTGAAAAAGAAGGCAGGGGAATGGATCACTATCAAATTTTAAGTTTGTACTCTTTGTCCCATGACAATTGTAAGGTTTACCTGGTATATAATTAAGTGTTTCCCTTTAGTTAGACAAAGTCCCAAAATAAAGGAACCATGTGGACCAAATTTAATGGCTTTGGACTTTAGTAAGTTGTAGTGATGACTTCAAAATGCAGAAAGATTAAAAGTATCAATTTTCATGGCAGGGAGACTATGTTGGAAGTAACTTCTTTTTTCCTAATTATGTTCTATGAATGGAGACTACATTTGCAAGTACTTTAGATGTATTGATATCTACTGTTCATCACCTTCACCATTGACGGAGAAATTTCAGTTTTAGGTTATGTGGGGGAGAATGATTTAAAAATTGAAATCATATTGATGTTTATGTTGTTTAAATCATCTGCCCTCTATACAAACCCGTAATGTATTATGTTGTTAGTCTCCGTTTTATTCTCAATTCATGTCGTAGTATTCTCTGTTTATCACTAGCATCAATTATGTTGCAGCAATATTTTCTCATTTCTATTTGCTTTCTTTTTAATTTTCTTTGTGAAGTGGAAGTGATACAATGTACTTTTTCATCGTTTTTTGTGGTCCAGCAGAACTTAAAGGGCTACCTCACTCCAGAAGATTTGGATTTTCGAATAGCAGTGCATTACGGTATCCCGTCTACTGCATCAGTTCTTGCCTTTGATCCCATTCAGCGTTTATTAGCCATTGGGACATTGTAAGTTGTTTGATAGTCACCCTTCATAAATATAATAGATGGAATAATTGTTGGGATATGTTATGTTGTGATTTTGTATGTGACTTGGTATTATACGTTCATTTCTTTTTCTAAACAAAGGTAACAATATTCGTCAGAAGAATTTGTACGTTCATTTCTTCTAAATGTAGTAGCAGCACCATATAAGCGCTTCTTCCTATTCATGCAAGCTTGGTATGGTTTGTTATTTGTTATTTACTGATCTCTTTCGACCTCACTGATTTACTACCTCACTGAGGACGACATTTGTCTCCTCTAAATGTGGCCAAACCACCACAATCTTCCCTCTCACATTTTATTCTGATAGGCACAACTCCTAGCTCTCCTCTGTAAACACATTTCAATACCCTGTTGAACATGGTCCAACTAGAGGCAACATCCTCGTTTTTGCAACTTCCAACTTCCTCCCATACCCCATTTTCGGGCAACACTAGGAGTCGAACAACAAAGATGGTCTGATAGCAACTGTGTAGAATTTTTCGGTTAGCTTTAACGGGGCCTTCTTGTTGCACAATACTCGAGTTACAACCCTCCACTTTAACCACCCGTCTTTATGTGGTGTGTAAGGTCTTTTTTGACATCTTCATCCTTTTGAACCATGGAGCCTAAATCTTTTATTATTAGAATTATCATCATTGTTATTTCTATTCATTTGTTTGAAGGCACTCAAATCAGTTCAACAAGGAACAGGTGCTTTGATCTTTTAGTATCTTATGTTCTGATGACATCTTTTATAAAAACTTAGGCTATTTGGTAACATGAGAATTCTTATAGGCATCTTCTGGACGTTCTATCATGGTTACATAAATTCTTATAGGAGTCCATAGAACTCTATCACTTGTGTTCTAAATACATGCTTAAAATACCTTTAAACTTTTTTCATAGAATTGAACTAAAATCATACTTATTAGTACAAATAAAATAAATCTTTAATGCATTAAATAATATAAAAAGTATGTTCTAGTAGGAACCACTAACATCAACAACTCCCAACAAATAAATAAGCAACCAATATTCATAAAGACAAGATAACATATCGAACACCCTTGCCAATAAATAACAGATAGAAAGGGTATCACGATCTATGCAGGGCTCATACCCACTGTTAATGTGGTAGAGATAATAAGATCAATATGCTAAGTGGTGTAGGAAGAACAAAATACTAGTCAACTAGAGATTAGATGGTTTCATATAAGACATGGTATATGGAGATTGCTTTCCGATGAGGCAACAACTCTCCATTTAGATAATAAACACTATAAGATAAGATTTTTACCTGGCTGGTAACCCGAATTTCGATGAAATGAATATTCTCTATGAAGTATCAATATGGATTAGGAGACGTATGGGGCTACTTGTTCTTATATACAACGAAATAGAAATACAACCCCTTTTTGGTAATTAGTTTTCTTATTAACTTTGTGCAGGGATGGCAGGATAAAAGTGATTGGTGGTGATAACGTCGAAGGACTGCTAATTTCTCCCAAGCAATTACCTTTCAAGTATATAGAGGTTTGCTAGTTTTACATAAAAATGATCATGTTATTGATTGATGCTATGTGTTCAGAAGGTGAAAGCCTAGAGGGGGTGAATAGATGTTCAAGACTTTTTACGATTCATGCAAGTCTTTGTTTTCAAAAGCGTAAATGCAAGTTTAACAATTGACGAAGTGCTGCAATTCAACATACAGAAAAATAAAATGTTTTAAGGGATAGATGAATTACACCATAATTTTAAAGTGGTTCAAACCCCTTGTTCTACTCCACTTTCCTCGAGCTATTTCACTAGGTAACTTTTCCCTTTAACGGTAGAAATAAAAATCGATATAGGCAAGAGCACTCCCTCACAATCATTGAAGTTGATGATGCCTTGTCAATCTAGTGAAAAGCCTAACAACAAGCTCATTAGATCACTTACCCACAATATATCAAATATGCTTCAGTGATCATCATTGTCATGCACAAGAATGGGTGGTTATTGCTAATATGTGTTCACCAAGGTGTATGGCAAAACTTCCAAAATATCATGTTTCTGATCTAAAAAATGACACTTTCAAAGTTCCATGCCCCTCATTTTATAGTTGAAAGATATAACTTTAAAAGTCTGAACACAGAAGTCGACATGAATCCTATGGGGATATCCACATCGACAAAGACAATTTCTTCTACCTTTTCCCTGTTTGAAAACAGACGAGTTCGGTGAAAAAGTCAACCTAGAAATCTGCATGGAATCATGCGGACATCCGGACCTGCATCTGCAAAAATATTCACACTTTCTCTTTCAGTTTGCACTTTGCACTTCAAATCTTTTGAAGATCTTGCCTTTTTGAATCTGAGATTTCTTTGGAAGCATCTTCATGTGTTGCCTTTTGTGGCACATTTCCTAGGACTCCGAGCTTCAACATCTTGTTATGAACTCCTCATTATGTTCAGTTAAATTTTATAAAACTCACCTAACACTTGGTAGCAAGCTCCTTGGTACAAAGGGAATATGCTTGTCAATCACCAAAACATGAGGTCAACATTTGTACCAACATGTTCTTTCTGTTTTTTTCCCTTATGCAAGATATTGCGGATGTTTGCCATTCTAGGATATGAAACATGAAAATCTTTTAAGAAGATTTGAGTGTGAATATATGTAGTTACATGAGAAAGACAATTAAGATTAAACTCTTTGAAGTATATAATAATTATATACGGCAAATACTCATGTACCCTCCTACCTTTGGTGAAGTTTGAACCCTTGACTTTATGGGAGGTTGGCCGGGCACTGTTAAGCCAATGACCCTTTGGTAAAAGAAGGAACTTTTTGGTAGAAGTAAACATCCAACAAAGTATATATGAGTTTCAATTATGGACATTAGTACATTACTAAATACAGAGGTAGTAGACCCAGGATTTTTGCTATCGTGCACACAAAGAAAATACCATAATATAGAAAATTATAAGAAGTACGATTTCATTAAAAAGATAAACACTTATTAATGTAGCAAAAAAGAATTCAAACAGGCTCACCATTAGACTATAAGCATGAAAGCTAGAAAATATATCATGGCAGAGTAGTTGGTTTGTTGCTTAATTTTGTTAAGGAAGGTCACTGCTTCGACCTTTCCCATGTTGCTTTCCTTCATTTTCTTTCACAAAAGTATCAGAATCCGAAATTTAAAAGTGCGAAATGGATTGTCACAATAAATAAGAATCGAATCCAAAAACCTCTTAAAAAGAAAGCATAACCCAGCCAACTCAACTGTTTGGGATTTCTGTTATGAGTTTGGCTTTAGAACATTTTAGGGCAACCCTCAAAATTAAGTGGGTTAGAAACATGGTTGTCAAGACAATGCAATGACCATCGTCGAATTCTATTATCTAAAGCATGAAGATGATCATAATCATGGCTAACCTAGGAAAAGTGGATTCTCTCAGACTCATCAAGTAAGGTCATTACAATCATAAGTTCCTGTGCACCATCAAGTGGATTGACATGTCATGTACAACATCTTACAATCTTTTCTCCTTTAGCGTTTGATCAGTTTTTACAGATAACAATCTTGTCAACACAGACCAAGTCCTCAGAGTTGAAGATATATCTTACTCTTTGAATATAAGTGGATGAGTAGTACTTTGGTTCCTAGATAATAAACAATACAAATAATAGATGTGTTGTTAGGTAGCTTCAAAGCTATTGTTTGTACATTAGGTTATGAATCTCCATAGACAACTGATAGCTTGACTATAGACATGAAGTAACCTAGAAAATCGAGCATATTCAATAGTCACGACTGCCTTGGGTAGCTTGAAATTTGGAGTGATGATTCAAATGTTGATTAGGTTTCTTTGGTTGGCTTGTTAAATGGACAGCAGCATTGTGCAAACCATGCATATGTATTAGTTGGATTACTGATTTGTTGCATGCATAAATTCTTTTGTAAATTTATGCTGTTGCCTTTCACAGTCTAAAATATGTCAGGATACTAGTTTATTTTTATTCTTTCCATCTTGCAGTTTCTATCCAACAAAGGTTTCCTAGTCAGCATCTCCAATGACAATGATATACAGGTAGCAACTTGCTCCTTATCTTTCGCTTTAACAATACACTGGAAACTACCAAAACGAGATAATTTGAGTTCATACATTTATTGTAATCTGAGTTAAGCAGGAAAACTCCATTCACATCCTGCTGACTACTTTTCAAATTCATTCCCATGCTTACTAATAGCACAATCAATATTGAGTTGTTGAGCAGCGACAGACTGTTGTGGTACTTATCGTCTTATCCTTCATTAATAGTGGCATGGTTTCTTATTGTACTTTGAAAATGGATTTGTGTTTTATGCACCTTTGGGTTGTGATGTTAGCAGGGGCATCTAAATAACTGATTGTTGTATCCTTCAATCATAGTTGATTAAGGCTTTTGGTACATGGGTTGTGGTGCGGGGTTAGTCTCATGGTAATGGTTTTAAATGTGTTGAACCTTCTTTTCATTACTTGATGCTAATTTGCAGGTGTGGAATCTGGAAAATAGGTCTATAGTTTCTAGTTTGCAGTGGAGCTCCAACATAACAAGTTTCTCTGTGATATGTGGTTCCTTCTTCATGTATCTAACTACACAATTCTATTGGCTGTATAGTTGCTGACTGCTGATGCATGGTGTATTAATTGGTTAGTCTGTTACCATCCACAGGTATGTCGGAGATGAGCATGGGTTGATGTCCGTTTTGAAGCTCGAGGAGGATGCAGAGCTTTTGGTAATGCCATATCATATTTCTGCCAAATCCCTTACTGGTAATATCCTGTACCGTAAATAGCTGATTCTTAGTGAATCTATCATCTCTTACAATATAGAACTATTTGTTTTAAATCATAAATTTAAAACAAAGACACTGTTTCATGATGACCTTGTTCTTGAAGTGGACAAAAGTTATAAAATAGGATCTTGGTTTGTAATAGAAAAGTGAACTTTGGTTTCTAAGATGCAGCTCCTTTTTGTTTACTAGCAACTTATGTCATGCTTCATTTAGATGATCATCCCTTCCTCTACACAAGCTGCAAGTGAAACAAGCTAAATATTACCAACTTTTATGTGGGGAGACGCGGCATATAAATTATTGCCTATAGATGTGTTTCCTGGTATTGCCAATTGCATAACTCAGAGCATGGTAACTCAATTATTCGCTACGTATAGATTATGAAGTTGGCAACATAAAGGAGATGCAAGAAAAACCTTTCTGATAATATAGCTTTTAGAGGTCAGAATTAAACCTACCTGCAAATAAAAATCATGATGAAAAGCCTTATTTGTGGGAGGACGGTACCTCAGGCGAAATTTTATTAATTAAAAGAAAAATCACAACCTATGGTGGGACAACCACCAACAAGCAAGTCCTTTTAATTGTCTGGGACATGCCCCAGCTATTAAACAGGAGAGTACTATGATAAAAGCTAGCTGGATGGTTGGAATGAGCTCTAACTGTAAAAAGCCAAAACAAAAGGTTCTAAGCAACTAGCTAGTAAGGTTGGAACAGGCGCCACACCATACACTAAGTCACTGACATAGCAAAAACAAGAGCTAACTACGTTATTAAACTGCTACTACAAGCAAGTCCTCAAGTGCCACAAGCCTTGGTCTTCCTTCTTGCTCTTTCCAAGGGGATCCTCTATAATTCGATCATCTGTTTAGTGGCAGCCATGCAGTTGAGAGCAAATCCCATGAGCTTCAGTGTACCATGTCCTGTACCGTTTGAGCCACCATGTCTGCAGGTCTTGGGCCTTTCTGGAATATACGTGCATCACACTCCCCATATATTTTCTTATAGATCTTAGTGTCTTTAATGTTAAATAGTGGTCAAATTATGAAATTTCATGACAAGTCGATTCCCTTTCATTGATACATGCAGTCAGGGGGTGCTCTTTTTGCTATGCACTTATGTAATCAAACTTTGATGATGGTAGGCTAGAATGAAACAAAGTTGTACTTCTGCGAAGTTATGTGTGATATTTTGGCTCAATTTGGTAGCTTAAATACGAGTTTTCTCTCTTCTTTTTATCACATTACAATAGTGTATATTTCTATTTACTCCACAGAAGCAGCTGGGACATCATTTCCAGATCATTGGACTGTTGTTGGAGTTCTTCATCAACCTAGTTCTTCTGGGAATAGGCAAGATACAAGTATTGGTTGAAGTTCTCTTCTTTATATTCTGCCCTATTTACTTTGAATGAAACCTTTTTTCGTGATTTGCGTATGGCCTAAATAAGTTGCTTGGGGATTTGGCTGGAGCTTTAACAGATTCTGACACAGGAGAAGTATATAATTAGGCCACTAATATTTTTGTTGCTCTGGAAAAATTGAAAGCAAACTTTCACTTCTTCCAACAAATATTCTCTCTATCCCTGATTGAATTCTATTCTCAAGACAGTTTTTTTTCTATCTATCCGAAGTACCTAAAGACTACTCTTCTTAGGCCTTAGCGACTATGATGTGCAAACTCAGTATTATTGCTTCTTGAAGCGAAGCTCATTATCTCCAGTTTGATTAGTAGTACACTATTATTATCTGGAACCAATCTTATATATTTGGCTATGTGAGAGTGAGACAAACTATGGGATGATAGGCTTCTAGTGAGTGCTTAATCAGATAATGAATAAAGTTTTTTTTTTTTTTTTCATCTTCTAACTTTTTGTAAAGGATATGTTTGGAACAATGTCTCAATTTGAAATACCTTTCAAGGAAATCTTTTAGATTTTCATACTTTTTCAATATGGGAATGCTACATAAAGGTGATGGCAATAATACCAATGAAGAGATGAAAATAAAAATTGATGCATTAAATATGGTGTTCAAAATCAATTAAGAGAAGAAATTAATTCAGCTTAGAGGTTAAAGCTGTCATTCGATGTTCAAAAAAATAAAATAGGACCCTTGTCAAAAAATTGAGAGCATGTAACCGAGATCCTACATGATAATCAGATAATAACATATGCACATAACTCTGATTACCATTGTGTGCCTGTTCTACCAGCTAAGTTTTAGGCATCAATAACTTGTAAAGGGTGAAAAGAGGAGACAAAAATAGAAGGTTTAGATGTTTGATGAGAAATCACTAAAAGATGAACATTGACGAAGCTTGTGTTGTTGATAAATATCTGATTGCTTGTTCTATTGCAGAGTTTTGATTGCGTATGAGAGTGGGTTGATTGTTCTTTGGGATGTTCTTGAAGCTCAAGTGGTAGTGGTTAGAGGTGATAAGGTTCTTGAACTGAAGGACGGAGTTGATGATTCTCCTGGTAAAGTTGGTCATCTTTCAGATGTTACACCTGAACAGAATTTGGAGGATAATGAGATAACCGCTCTATGTTGGGCATCTTCTAATGGGACAATTCTTGCTGTTGGATACATCAATGGAGATATTATGTTTTGGAAGACGTCAACTGCTGCCTCTAGTAAAGGCCGAAAAGCTGGAGCATCATTCAATAATGTTGTAAGGCTACAGTTGTCATCTGCTGAAAGAAAGCTACCTGTCATCGTCTTGAATTGGTCCACAAACAGTAAATCCCAGAATGATGGTGATGGCCAATTGTTTGTTTATGGAGGTGATGAAATAGGGTCGGATGAAGTATTAACGGTGAGTTCAACAGATTAGTACAAAATTCAGTGTTCATTGCACTTCATCTGATGTAACATCCTAAATAAATGTTTGAGCGTGTATGTATTTATATAAATAAGCTTGCATTATGATGACAAATTAGTCATTCCACCAGATAATAAACCTGCTACACTTGATAGTGATACACTGCCAACTTAAAAGATTTCCATGTGTTAAAATTGTCTACTTGGTATATTTGATCATGTAAAACTAAAACCACAATAATCTCAAGTAAGTTGGTTCAATAAGTTATTTATTCACTTTTCTGAAGCATTAGTAAGTGTTTTTTTTTTTTTTGCTAACATCCAACTTTTATTCTCGATATAGAACAGTGGGACTCTGCAGGAGAACTTATTATTTGGTCTTTTATGGATGTGACAGGTTTTGAGTCTTGAATGGAGCCCTGGGATGGAAACTCTAAGATGTGTTGGTCGTGCAGAGCTCACTCTTAGTGGCTCCTTTGCTGATATGAGCTTATTACCAAGTGCAATAAACAATCATCGTGCTGATTTATTAGTACTGACAAGCCCAGGACATCTGCAACTGTTTAGTCATGATAGTTTGTCTGAGTTAACATCTGAACATGAGAAGAAAGTTACTCTGTCTTCCTTGGAGTGTCCTGTAGTGATACCTACAGCTCATCCAGTCCTGACTGCAGCAAATCTCAGTCCATTAGTTGGCAACGAAAACACTTCCAAGTTTCTTTTGGAGGTAATGCAGATATGTACATGTTAGACTTACGGCTTTCTCATACATAATGCCTTATGACGTTTACTTTTGTTTTATTTACTAAAATTCTGTTTACTTAGATAGCCACAAATATGAAGCTTAATTCAACATCAAAGTTGACAGGGGGAAATTGGCCCATATCAGGAGGCATAGTAAATCAATTTGCTTCTCCTGAAGGTTATGTAATAGAGAGAATTTACATAGCCGGTTACATGGATGGATCTGTTCGAATTTGGGATGCCACCTCGCCAGCGTTATCAGTCCTTTGCATTATAGGAGAGGTGAGTCACTACCAAATGTTTGTTCTTCACTCATAATTGAAATATATACTTAGTCAATAGGAAGCAATAGGTACACCAAAGGGTCGGATTTAAGTTATATATATGATACAATTGACAGATCAAAGATGTGGAAGTGACCGGTTCCACTGCTCCAATTTCAGAACTGAACTTCTGCTCCTTGACTTCGGGTTTAGCTGTTGGAAACCAACTTGGTTTGGTAAGGGATGCGTCTATATTAATTACTTTTTTAAGAGTTTTGCAGTTAACCTTACCTGACCTACTTGCATCATCTTCTGAGCTTGTAGATCCGTGTATATAACCTCAATTCCAGCTGCAAAGAGACAAGTCTTCACATTGTCACTGGAATAAAACAAGAAGGTAAACTTGTAGATGGTAGTCTTCTTTAAGTGTGAACCATCCTTCGTGACTAATGTATTTCAACAGCTAGTTCAAGCGTTTTACATTTGTCATCAAATTTGAGAAGTTTCTTTTCCTCTCTGGTTCTACTCTAGGCTATTATCTGAACATCTGAAATATACAAAACTTAAAACGTCTTAAATATTGAAATGTTGTTGGTGCAGGGCCTTCATAGTTTTTCAAAAATTTCCATCTGGAGCCTTTTTTGATTAAGTCACACTGAAAGGGATGTAAAATTTAACTTTTTTTATAAGTTCATATTTAATGGTAATAGGCATAAGCGAATATTATAGACAAAATGGCATTATCTAAGAAAATATATGAACAAGAGGTAAAATTTAACTTCCATAGATAATAGCTTGATATAAAGTCTGTGAATGTTGTAGGTAAAATTTGTTAAATTTCATCACAATAGATAATGAAGGTATAGTTTTTGTAGTTTAATGTAATAATACGGGATATATGGTTACATTTTTTTTACAAGAGTTGTGTTACCAGTTTTCCCTTGTTAACAAGGTTAGCAACTAACAATGGTTTTTGTGCGAAACATCAAAACTTCAGGGTCTACTTGTAAACTTTTGGCAACCGACCTATACATGACTGTTGGACATATCCCAGGGACATATTTTTTGGAATTTACACCTTCCAATTACTGTTTTTTTCTTCTTAGATCTTAAGAATATTTCATTAAAAAAATTGTCTTAGATCCTTATATCGAGGAACTCACAAATTTAGTTTCTATTTGCGCTTAAGTGCTTTGTTCACCATCGCAAGCTCCTTTATACTCATAAGAAAGTCATCTGACCTACTTCCAACATGTCCTTGTGTTATCCAAAAGTTTTTCAAGTTTATATTGTTTGACTTCTTTCAGTCCAGAAACAACCTCAAGGTGGAGGGCTTAAGTGTAGCGCTTGTTTTCATCTTCTCGATTCCCCTGTTCAAGCACTTCAATATATGGACCACGGAGCTAAACTAGCTGTTGCACATGAATGTGGTCGTGTAAGTCTACAATCTATGAACTTTCCATTCAGATAAGATTACTCATCAGCACTTCATTTAACATTGATTCTTGGTCTGAAATGGCTTCATTGCAGGTTGCAGTGCTTGATGTGAAGTTATTCTCCATTTTGTTCCTAACTGACTGTTTATCTAACCCTAGCAGTCCAGTCATTTCCATGACCTGGAAATCATTTGTGTATAATGGTGGTCATGTTAAAAGCCCCAAAGCTTCAGGACCAAAGGATGTTGACAAATCTGTAGAGAGATTGATGATCATATCTACCAAGGATGCAAAATTATATGTATTTAATGGTGATGATCATCGCATGATCAACTCTAGACCAATACAATTGAAAAAGGATACAACAGCTATATCCATGCACGTTATAGGCAAGTATAACCATTCTACTGAAAATAGTACTACTCTATCCCATGAACTGTAACATTTCCTCTTTTTAAAATGTGGTCAGGTTAACTTTGCCAATTTGACCCATTATCATCATGAAGAATAAAGTTTTGGCACTAATTTTGGTCACATGATTTGTGTATTTTTTTTTCTACTGAGGGCATTTTGGATGTTTGACAAATAGTTGAGTTGCAATTTTCAAGGGACTGAAGAAGTATTTGCTTTTAAATTTCAGATATGGTCTACTTTATGGTATTAGTTGTACTAGCTGTGATATTTTTTTTTCAATGTTATTTATATTCTTTTAGAGGGGAGTACTTCCATGGTCGAATCAATGGACCAAAAGGAATCACAGCAGTTGACCAAGGATGTTGCAGCGAGAAGTGAACCTCCCATTAAAGCAGATCAACCAAAGATCGAACAACACTCTCAGACTGATAATATCAACTCGGGCACGGGTGCAATGGGTTCGCTTATTTTACTTTGTTGCAAGGATGCACTGCGCTTATATCGTTTAAAATCTGTGCTTCAGGTGTGGCTATGGCCCTTCTGTTTTTCAACTTTTAACGCTATTGTTTGTCTGTTGGTTAGCTAAGACTTATGTTTTGCTAGGGGAATGGAAAACCTTTATGTAAAGTAAAACTTGCGAAGCCTTGTTGTTGGACTTCAACCTTTAAAAAAGACGAAAAGACTTGCGGATTAGTGTTACTCTATCAGTCCGGAGAATTGGAAATCAGGTCTCTCTCTCTCTCTCATGCATGTAAAATGTATTTTCTTACTTGTATATCAAATATGGTATGTTGACACCTGTCTTAATGCAGATCCTTGCCAGACTTAGAATTGGTGAAAGTAACCTCATTAATGTCGATATTGAGGTGGAGTTTCAAGGCAAACATGGAGAGGACTATGACTTCTACAGAGAATGGGCAGATTGCCATGGTATTATTCTAGATATGTTAGAACCTTGGAATCTATTTTGTGCATTTTTTTTTCAAGGGGAGCGATGGATTAGATTTTTTTTTTTACACTTTTTCTCGAAGCTAACCTTGTAGTCAATACTCCTCTGTGAGTCCGTGACCCAAAGGACACGGGTTTTGATGTTATGGAAACTATCTGTTTGCAAATTGCAAGGGAAAGGTTGGATCCGAAACTACCCTCCACAACCCATGAGCCGAGGACCCTTTATGCACCCACGGACGCCCTTTTTTCATCCCACTTCTTTTCTCTAATTAGATAGTAATCATGTGCAAATGCTAAAAATGCCCCTTCCCCATGTGCAGTATGACATGTTTTTTCGTACTGTTTTTTCATATCTAGATAAATGGGTCTGAAGTGGCATTTATCTCTCTACTGAATGGTGATGATGATTTCAGGTAAATTTTTCTTTAATTTGTGAAACCATTCTTTCTCCATATAAGATGCAAGCAGTCAGTAATTCAAGATAATGATCATGTGGTTGCATTGATCACTGTAGGGTTCGGGAATCATTGCCTTCTCTTCATGATAAAGTGCTTGCAGCTGCGGTAGAAGCTGTGATTAGCAGCTCTCAAAAGCAAAAGAAAAAGCTGGTTGGAAATCTTATATCAATATCATGTCCAGTTTAATAATTTGCTCACGTATCTGTCTTACAGCTTACCATAAAGTGAACTTTTATGCGTTTATAAAACCTGACTGTGTAGGCTGTGGAGAAAACCAAGCGAAAGATGAATTTAGACACACATTTGCGTGCACACACACACAAAACATAGATATTTACGCGATTCATTCAATAGATTATGTCCTTGGGCAGCTGCAAATGAGTTTTCATTGTATGGAGAAAACTGTACACGAAACCGACAGAGACAAAGATAACTGGTGTAAATAGGTCTTGCATGTGATCTATTGTTGCGTGATAAAATGTTCATAATATAATCTTTTATTTTATCTTTGTTGATGCAGGGTGCCCCTGGAGCACTTGTTAATATTGTCAAAGGATTTAGAGCAGGAAAACAAAACAATGGAATAAACTTTCCTGCTTACTTCGAATCAAGTTTCAGCAATCTGGACAAAATCTTTTCAAAGAATCCATTTCCTGATCCACTTGAAAGCATTACTAATGATCAGGAAGATGTAGAACTTGATATAGGTAGCCTGGCCATCTGTCTAGCAAAAAAATGAAAAACTGAGGAATACCCCGGCAACCATTGACAGAATGCCCATGTGCATAAAAGTGATTTATAACATACACACGTGCATATGCACATGATGCACACATGCATAAAACCAAAAAAACAACATAAATTACGCGTATGCACATGTGCATACCTTCCAAATGTTGTCAGGGTGTTCCTTAGTTTTCCATTTCTGAGGTTTTCCCTTGAACCTCCCTCTAGCTTCGGAATTATGGATGATGTAACTCTCCTATATAAGTTTGTATCGCAATTTTACTTCAACATATGCATATTGATGCAGATGACATTGAAATCGACGAACCTGTACCCGTGCCTACTTCATCACATACAAAACAAAACGAGAAAGTTGGTAAGTTTGGAAATGAATATTCGGTCCATCCTTTGTCTTTTGACCTCTGATGAACAGATTTATATTTTACGTCTTATGGTGCAGGAAAGAGAACCGATCGGGAAAAGTTATTTGATGGTGACGATGCTGATGTGACGCCCAGACTCAGGACACGTGAAGAGATTATTGCTAAGTATAGAAAGGCCGGGGTAACTACTACTGCCTTCATGCCAAAATAAGTGTTCACATTTCTATTTTAGTTCGCCCCAAAATAAATGAAGGTGTCCACTTTCCAATTCTACCCTTGATTATAAGGTGGAGAAATTCATTACTCTCTATTATTAAGGGTAAAATTGTCATTTAGTCGATTAAAAAGTGTAATAATTAGACATTCTAAAAAAGTTGGACATTTACATCCGGATGATCCCTGACCCCATTTTGATGTGGCTATAAAATGCTAAAAATTGGAGGGTTATAAAACAATAGTTGACAACGGATATCTAATGCATCATGTCACGACTGTTTCTTTCCAGGATGCTTCTTCGGTAGCTGCACAGGCAAGAAACAAGCTTTTAGAGCGCCAGGAGAAGCTTGAGGTAGGATCTCCATCATGTAGAGATGACATATCACGTTTCCAAAATAATATTGGGATTATTGTACCATGCACATAGCTTAATAAAAGTGACTGGTGTTTTAGTCAAACAACTAAAAATTCCTTTCTTCCCATGAAAAAATACGACCAGTCTACTTCTCATATAGTTTATAGAATTGTTAGGACTATTAGTTAGTTAAATGCCTAGAATACCCTGAATCCTGATTCCTGAAAGGTAGTTTAGAATCTCTTGGACCAAAATTGATACTACATATAACTTTCAATCACATCCATGGGCAAATAGGTAATTTTACTATGCCTAATTCCCAAAAGAGAGGGAAGTTGGGCACAGCCGCACATTGAGGGTAAGTTGTGAGATGGAAGATTGTTGTGATTTCATCATTTGAATATTATTGCGTACTTTTAACTAATTTTAAAAAATTTACTGCTACACTCTTTGTTTTCAAGTTCTTTTTCTTCTTTTTCTTTCTACGTTCTTTTGAGCTTTTTTTTACCACACTTTGCATAAGCTGGGGTGTAACTGTAAAACAACAATTCCACAATTCTACTGTGTGGGTTAGACGCCTCTGTGTACTTCAATTCCCCTAGCCCCAACTTCTGTTAGATATACCGGGCTCATTCGGTTTGGTTTGGTTTGGTTTGGTTTATTGCCAAAAAGAGGATGTAACGATGACTTTTTATTTGCCCAAAAGTGGATCACAAAATCTTCACTTGCTAACAAATGCAAAATTGTGAGATTCATATAACTCTTAACTTGGATTCTTTTTCCTGATGTGTCAGAAAATCAGCAAAAGGACTCAAGATCTAAGCAACGAAGCTGAAGACTTTGCATCGTTAGCAAACGAGCTTGTAAAGGTCATGGAACGTAGAAAATGGTGGCATATATGATTAATTTTGCATCATATTCCTTCATTCAAACTGTACGAAATCCCTTGCCTGTATACGAAACTACACATGCTACGCTATCTTCTCACATTTCTGAACAAGTTTTTATGATGCTTGTTTCGAGTATATATATGTACTATACAAAGTTATATCCCCCACAAAATCTTACTATGTAATGTCTTTTTAAGGTGGTGTTCATATAGAAAAACAAAGTTTTGTGTTAATTTGAAGTGGACTACTAGTCTAATACTAACTTGGTATATATGTATTATGATTACGAGGGGATTATGCAAGAAGCTGATCGATTTGTGATGTTCCAATAGTATTTCGTTTTGTTAACAGAAATAAACCAATCACGTTCTTCTCAAATATTCTTTTCAGAATCATTTTAATAATGTTTAACGAAAATTCAAGCACATGTAAGTTTTGGCGGCTATGTTTACGACCATTCCCGAAGGATGTTTATGATGTTTTTTTTTTCTAACTATATTAGATTATAGATTTTAGAATGTCTTCCTTTTTGCTTCAACAAGTGTTATAAAGTGCGTGTTGAGATAGAGAACAGAAAAGAGAGAGTAGAAATTTTCAAGGGGGCTGTAGTGGTTTCGTAAAATGAAATTTGATGTAATTAGAAACCATCAAAGGAATTTTACTTTGAAGGAAATAGAATGGAATCTGACCATTTATTTGGTTGGTAGAAGTTCAATTCCTTCACTTATGTCAAAGAATGAAAATTTCCTTAAATCTCAGAATTCAAAAGATTTCCATCAATTCCCGTGAACCAAACATCTCTAAACAATTTGGTCGAATGAATATGTCATTTTAATTTCATCAAATTCCTTTCACTTCTGTGAACTAAACAACCCAAAATGTTGAAAAATCTATTTAACTTAATATTAGGAGGAGAAATATTATTTAGTTTGTTTCTAGGAATAACTTTGAGTGAGTTATATTTTCTTAAGGTGTGGGTTTATAAAGTGTTCAATTAATATGATGAATACTTGAATTACTAATAAAAATAGCTATTGAAGATGGATTTCATATTTTTAGAGGTTATAATTTTTGATACTCTAACATAGAAATGCTATACTACAAGTCTACAATGGTTGGAAATACTCTGATAACATTATTTTTCCTTTAAACTTGTGTCCTCTACAGAAAATCAATGGTATTCTTAATTAATTAACGTAGAAACAATTCAATTGGAGTGATATTTTCAGTAACCAACCAAAAAAACTAGAAGAATTAGTTATAGGAAAGGCAGGGAAATGCTATAATAATGTTTACTATTTACTAAACCATCTTATTCCACAAAGTTGACTAGTAACAAAAGCGTTTATAAATTAACGAAAAATATGGTTAAAAGAAATCCAAAATCGACCAATAGGGTTTAGGGTATCTATCCTAAAAATCTATCCATTTTATCCAAGTTGCTTGTTATGTGTCATAATGATTATTTTGGTCATAACCATGATCTAGTTTTTCTTTTTTTTTTTTGAAATAGGCACACAATTTAGAAAATGCAAAAATTTATTTAATATATTTCAAATAATAAATAAAATTCAATATATTC
>LUCG01301303.1:0-10078 GCA_001633085.1 Carthamus tinctorius
TTTTCTATTTTAGCAATGCTATTAGGCTATGCGTAGCAAGGGGTTGGAATGGGCGGTTTTGTGCCCAGCGGGATAGCGGGCTCGGCCGGGGTCTGCTACGCGGCCGACGGGCTCGGCGGGGTCCAGTTAAATCAGTTTGCCCAGGCCGATCTATCCGCTCTCTTCCTCTCACATTCTCCTTTTCCCCTTTTTTCATATTGTATTGGATATTTGATTTGGGAGAGTTCGGGTACTAACAGAGAAGGTTTCAAATGGTTTATTATGGGTTTATAAAAAAACTGATGTGGACTTATTATGGGTACTAGCACTAGGGCTCGGGTACACAAAGCCTTATAGATTAGATTTAAACTTAATTTTAGAAACACATTAAAAACACTTAACCACAATGACTAAAAATGTAATTTTCTCAATAATTCATGGACACGTGGTACGACTACTTGAGTAAAGGAAATTAACACCGGAATCTTAAATAGAATTTACAAATGATTTGACCAAAAAGAGTTTGACCAAATCTTGCAAACTCTATACGGTTGACTTCTAAGTATGTATATTTTTTTTTTCTAAGTATGTATATATACATTTCCCATATGAAGTTACAGAAATAGTCCTTCTATTTCTATTTTTTCAACTTCTGGTCAATTCTTTCTTTTTCACACTTACTTCAAAATTTTCAACATTTTATTAACAAAAACAGTCCAACCATTTCCTCAACTTTAACAACTTTCACTTTAAGTTTGGCATGCATCATGTGATACACTATTTTATATGTTGCATCTTTTTATCTTCTAATTTGTATGTCTCCATGTACATATAAAATACAAAAGTAATTCATTTGATCTTAATGCTTTTAGATTGATGGACTTAGTCAGATCGAACAATACCAGATTATTTTAGCTAGTTTTATAATCATAGAACATATTTTGATTTGACTAGTTTATTTGGTTTTTTACCAAATCGAGCGTACTTCCACTACTTGGAAGATGTTGTCTAGCTTCATTTTCTCATTTTGTAAAGTGTAGTAGGAAGGAAAACAATATGAACGAGTTAGAGAATTAAATATTTTGTTTAGTTCAAACAAAAAGCGTTTACATAAACTCGTGAATGAATCAGTACCATTGAATCTATAAATAAAGAAGACCATGTTTATTCATGATATTGATATTCAGACTGGATAAAAGTTTAGGTACGCGACTCACAGTGATTGCGCCTAAACTTTATTCACTCCGATTGGAGCATACGTACGCGCTTCAGAGTGCATGATATTCAGATTGAATAAAGCTTAAACACCAATGAATATTTGCCACGGGGAACAATTTTAGTGGTCATCACGCTCATAATGAAAGGTGAGTTTACATTTGAAGAAGGACATGGTCAAGATACCAGAACAAGATAACATTATACCACATGTGATTTAAGACTAAAAATCATGTGATTCAAGTTGCTCTCGTCAAGCAAGTGTGTCTTGCATTTATTGAATCGAAATACTTATCATTTTTAATGCAAAATCACATCCGATATATACATTTGTGTGTTAGGTGTGCCTTGCATTTATTGAACCGGAATACCTATCACTTTTAGCAAAAAAATCACATGTGATATATACATTTGTATGTTACATTATTTTAACCATGTTCATTTGAACTCCTCTCTTACACACACACACACATATAGAGAGAGAAAGGGGGGAGAGGTTCAAGGGAAAACCTCAAAAAAGGAAAACCGAGGAACACCCTCGTAGCCTTCCATCTGGACATTTGAATTCTTTTTTGGTTTTTATGCACAAATACATTATGCACCTATGTATATGCACGTGTGCATATTACAAAATTACCCATATGCAAAAGTGCATACGGTCCAAATGGAAAGTGATATGAATCATATATGATTTTGTATATATATATATATAGGGTCAGGTTCAAATGTGAACTCAGTTTTGGTTGTGAACATGAGGACGAATCCCNCCCATGAATCGCGTCAATCCTCCGTGATCGCGTCCACCATAACCGAAGATGTGTGGATGAGATTGGTCCTCACATCCACAACCAAAATTGAGTTCACATTTAAATCTGACCTTATATATAAAATCCCTCTATATATGTGTGTGTGTATGTATATATATATGTGGTATACTCGTGTTATTGTTTTTGTTTGGTTTTCTTTTTTAGTAACCATTCACATCAATATTACAACTTGTTTTTCTACGTTCAGTTAATTTATAAATTTTATATAAACCATATTTTTTACATCACTTAGACAAATTCCGACCATCAAATAAGGTAAATACCACTATTTAAAAAGGCATTGTATGACATAAGACGTATTTGTGTTGTTACAGTAAAATATGTATCGTTAGAGTGAGACGTAATATTTGATCACACACTATTTATATAAATATTACGGTTAAAGTTTACGTGAGATCCATGAGAGCATATTTCTACACTTGAAGTTTTACAGCAAAACATTGTAAAGGTTAAAAAAATCTAAACCTCCATATCAAAAACATTTTCAGGTTACCTCCACAGTATTTTGTTATGAAATTTCAAATGTAAAAATTTGGTCCCACGGATCTCAAAAAAACACTTCATCTCACATAATCATAAATGTATATATATATATATATATACATATATATAAATGATTTTTCTTTTTTTAATTTCAATATAATTTTTTTACTATCTTTATATTATTGAATAATAAATGAAAATCATATACATGGCATACAAATTTGTCGTCTTATGTCACATTTTGAAAAATGTCTCGTCCTTACCGTATCCACGTTATTTGAAACCTTAATAACTATCGAATCAAATCTTATCATTGAAATTAAAACAAGTAGAATTCATGATCCTCGGTCCATGTTTTACTACTCGCGTATTTATTTTGGTTTCAAATTGCGGAAATTATTCTGTATATTTTAAATATTTAAAAAAACAAAAATAAAAAATAAATGAAGTTATATTTCATGTTCGTTTTCCACATGAAAAAAAACACGGCTTATAACGTTGGAGTCTTGCGTTGACTATCGTATCTAGGATTGTCAAGTGACCAAAAAGATTTTGCGTACGAGAAAAACGAAAAACGGAAAACGGAAACTTGTTTGTAAATTCCATAGGATGAATAAAAGGGTTGTCTTTTGTTTGACCATTTATTATGCATTAAAATGTGAACTTATTTTGAATTTTTGTCTTAAATTTGAAAGTAAACTTTAAGTTTGTCTCTAATGTATTGTCATTTTCAACCGGTATTGATAGGGTTGTAAACGGATCAAACGAACACGAACGGAGGCTTGTTCATGTTCGTTCGTTTAAGTTAACCGCACTAACGAACAAACACGAACGGTAAACGAACAGAACTTTTTTGTGTTCATGTTCGTTTGTTTAGGAATTAGGTGTGTTTGTGTTCGTTTGTTAAGATGTTAAACGAACGTAAACGAACAGTTCTGAACGAACAAGTCTAAACGAATATAAACGAACAGGCCTAAACGAACATAAACAAACATAAACAAGTATAAACGAACAAGCCTAACCGAACATAAACAAAGGTGTTGAGTTAACATCCATGATATCAGATTTAGGGTTTTACTGTTTTTACTTTTTGGGGGAGATGAAATTTTATAGGTGGGAAACGTAAATGAAACAAATGTAAAAATAGAATTTGATAATAAGGTAAATCAAATTTAAAGTTGAATTTGAAAGGGTAATTAAATCTAAACAAAATTTAAATAAATTTTAGAAACTTAAATAAAAGATTATATTTATATATTAATCATTAATGTTATTACTCAAAATATAAACGAACGTAAACGAACAAACATAAACGAACGTAAACGAACGAACGTAAATGAACATAAAGGAACGAACGTTCACGAACGTAAATGAACGAACGAGAGCCTTGTTCATGTTCGTCCCTTTAACTAAACGAACAAAAAAAACTGTCCATGTTCGTTTATTTAAATAAACGAACATAGACAAACTTCCCGCCAAACGATTCACGAACGATTCGTTGAACGTTCGGTTCGTTTACAGCCCTAGGTATCGATGCTAAATTTTAAAAACCCAGCTTTGGTCCTTTACGTTTGTAATTTTCCAATGATTTTGGTCCTTCTCTTTAAGGACTGACTGTTTAAAACTTTTATTAAGTCTGATCAAATGAGGTGTATATTGGTCATTTTTACATACTTTCTTGATTTTCCATTATATTAGAAAACATATTATATTATTATCTACAAAACAAGAACCACGATGGTCGATGACCGCTTCTTTTTCGGCGAACCCTTGATGAACCGGTGAGGGAGCTATATTTTTTTTTCAAATTGTGATACCATTTAACTACAACAAACAAATATATAAATATTTTTTATAAAATCATCGTTGATTTGTTGATTAGTTCATTGTTTTTCATCTGATAGGTCATTTGTTCAAGTCTTCCGTTGCTATTTTTTTCAGAACTAAAGATTTTAAAATTGATACTAAGAAGATACGAGCTTAGGTCGGGGTACAAGAAAAGGCTTGCAAGCCAACTTTATCAAGAAAAATTTGTGCTGTCATCGTACTTTCAAATGGTGAAAATTTTAACATCATTGTAATTTGTTACACCATGACGAAGAAACGAAATGGTGGAACAAACCACCGTATACTCTACATCATTACATTGGGTTCCTTCATTGANNTTTAATCTTGAAAACTGAGCACGGTGGAGTCTAGCACTGCACAGACAAAGAAGACATCTTTAATTTTGTATGAAAATTTTAGAAAACATGTTTGGTTAAAATGATGGAGTTTTCATTTTTCATTTTAGAAATTTAAAAAACGCGTTTAGAAAATTTTAAAAAACTACTTAAACCAGTTTTCTAATTTATATAAAAGTTAGAACCAGAAGCTTTTCATTTTTTTGAAGAACTTTTGAAAACTAAATAAACCACGCGCATTTTCTAAATTTTCATTTTCCTTGAAAAAATTTCTTAAAAGATTCGAAAGTTTTCTACAACCAAAGGCACCTTTAATAACTCAAATTGTAAAAACTTGTAAGCTTTTTTTTTAATTCAATATTTTTTTCCTATTTTTATCGACAACAAAAATTCTATAGTCTTCATCCTAAAATAAATGTCCACATTACAATTTTAATTTGTTATAAAATAACTATCTATTTTAAAAAATAAAAATATCTACATTTCTTTTCTACCCTAATGATGTAAACTTTTTTTCTTCATAAAAAGGGTATATTGTTTTTAATTAATTAAAAAATATATTAATTATAATGATTTATAAGACATAGTGGATCAATTATTTGGGCCCAAAAATTTAGTTTGGGCCTATAAGCCCATTAAAATTGTGATAGTATTATTTGGGCTCAAAACACCAACCTATAAAAGCCCCCTTAAATTGTTGTATTGGTTTATACAGTTCAGATTTGCTAACTCCAAATCCCCAATTCTCTCCATCAATGGCGTTTTCCGCTTATCGAGTATGTCTATCTCTCTATCTCTGTGGTCTACTACATTACTAATCTTTGAATCCTATGAATTTGCAAATGATCGATAATGTTTGATCGATCTGGTTATTTGTTATGAGCTGAATTATTTGATGATGTTGAGTTATATAGATCAATACGGTATACGAGCTAGGATTTGAATGATTTTTGGTGTAGTAATTCATGTTTTTGGCTCATCAATGGCGTTTTTAGCTTATCGAGTATGTCTATCTCTCTCTCTATCTCTGTGATCGCCATTACGGAATTTTGAATCGTTTGAATTTGCAAATGATCTATAATGTTTAATCGATCTGATTACTTTTATGAACCTGAATTATTGATTATGTAGAGTTATCTAGATCAATGCATTTTAATGTTAGATCCGTGAGTTCATGAATTCCTCCGGCATAAACGAGCTAGGATTTGAATGATTATCGGTGTAGTAATTCATGTTTTTGGCTCATCAATGGTGTTTTTAGCTTATCAGAGTATGTCTATCTCTCTATCTCTGTGATCACCATTACGAATTTTTGAATCGTTTGAAATTGCAAGTGATCCATAATGTTTAATCGATCTGGTTATTTGTTATGAACTGGATTATTTTGATGATGTTGAGTTATCTAGATCAATGGCATTTTAATGTTAGATCCATGAGTTCATGAATTCCTCCTGTATATACTATTACTAGCTAGAATTTGAATGATTTTTTGATGTAGTAATTCATGTTTTTGGCTCATCAATGGCGTTTTTAGCTTCTCTGAGTATGTCTATCTCTCTATCTCTGTGATCACCATTACGAATTTTTGAATTGTTTGAAATTTCAATTGATCTATAATGTTTAATCTTATTTTTATGAACTGAATTAGTGATCATGTAAGAGTTATCTAGATCAATGCATTTTAATGCTAGATCCGTGAATTCATGAAATCCTTCGGTATATACAGGATGATTTTTGACGTAGTAGTTCATGTTTTTGGCTCATAAACACTTGATACTGTTACTGATTAGGCATGGTGTGTTGTTTTGTATCACATTTGTCTGTGTAAAGCATATTCATAGCATTTATAATCCTCATTGGTAGTTTTTACACCGAAGAAATTGAAGATTCCAGATCTAGCTAATCAATTTGTCACAAATCGTACTAGTGTGGCTCGTTCATGTGGCTTAATGTGTATATTCCTTTTCATCTTTTCGCATTGGTGTAAGATTTGGCGTAATTGAATAGCGTTACACTAAATTTGACTTGTTACTGTTGGTTGCATTAAATTATGTTTTGGTGTCCCCTTTAGAGTGATTTGGTGTCAAATTTGGTATTTGGTGTAAGATATGGTGTCAAATTTGGTATTTTATAAACAATGACGATTCGGGATGCATGATTGGATGTGTGTATTCATGCATATTTTCAGATGAATGCTGACTAACAACACAAAGTTGGCTTTCAGAGAGTTTATGTTTACAATGACTTGAAAAACAAATGCTAGGGCCAAGGATATGATTTTTAATTTTTTCTTGTATGGCGGTTTTTATCTAAGCCAACTTTCTTTAAGATGATAAAGGGCATCTGTGACATTCAACACCAAATCCAAAAAAATTGGTGTGAAATTTGGATAAAACAATAAATCTTCTCCAATGGGCAACACCAAGTCTTAAACAAAAATGTAAGATTCGAGCTATATTCCTTTTTATCTTCTCCCATTGGTGTAAAATTTGGTATTCGTCAATAGTGTTGCACCAAATTTGGTGTTCCTAATGGAGTAATTTGGTGTCAAATTTTGTATTTGGTGTAAGATTTGTTCCCCATAGGCATTAGAGATAGTCTAATGTTAATTTTAAGTGAGAATTTCTAAATTGTTTCAGATGTCGTTTTCTCTATGATGGTATGCATATCTTCAATGTGGATATAACCGTTTGAGAATTATGTCATGGAATTAAGTACTTAAGTTTACACAATGCACTTCTTTGCAGGTTGTAATTATGATGAAAATGGATTAGTTCTAGCCATAATCATACCTTATTGCAATGCAATTAACTAATTACCCTTCTTCATGTTGTTTGAGGACCTTGCACTGGTCTTGATAACACGATTTCTCTTCTAATCTTACCGGTCCTTTAAGCTCGGTGTATAAAAGGTCACGAATATGGAGAAGGGTATGCCTCTTATCCATCTTTAGAGCATCCGCAAGAGTGGAGCTTTTGGGGGAACCTTTTCAAAAATTAGTGGGACCCACATCGAAAAAACCTTGCTTGTAATTGCACAAGAGAAAAGTGTTTTTAGTCATTTTTCTAAGCACTGATGTGGCCAGTATGGCTGAGTTTGGTACATGGGACTGGACATGACAAAACTCATTGATGTGGAAAATGACAAAACTTGTCCCACACAATCATGTCCACTCAGAGTCATCCAAACACTCGATAGACAGACAACCTGTCTTCTCCAATCATGTCTTGTCTAGTCATGTCGTGTCTTATCCGGTCCAGGCATGTTTGTGTACCAAATGTTAACTAAGCATACAAAAAGCTAGCTAACAAGTACCATTACGGGTGCTCCTAGTGGAGCTTTTTCAAAACGTGTGAGACCAACATTAAAAAACGACCGTTATGATTGCATAAGAAAAAGCTACTTTTTTGCCAGAAGCAAGCTTTCAAATAAGCACCAGTGTAGATGCTCTTAGTAATTGTCAGTTATGAGTCGGAAGTTATATGATTTATGAGGATTTGTGAGAGAGATAACGTGCATGCTTAGAGTACGAGAAAATTAAGTATATGAATATTCGAATACTTGTGCATTAATTTATTACTTGGATTGCATCATATTAACCCCCATTTCTATAAGTATTAATTAATTCAACAAGGTTTATAATCATGTAAATATCTCTACTCCAAAACCTACTTGAAAATTTCAAGTAGTCCATTGATGATGAAAATGGCATGCCAGATTGTAAATAGACAGACTTCTGCTTTAAGGTTCCACATTTGGCCACCTTTTTAATCTAAAAATGAAACTAATAGTAAGATAGACTTTTGGAGATAGATAAAGACATGATCTGCTGACTAGATAACTTAGCATATATGGCCATAGCTTTAACTTTTTCCTGTTTGTTTTTACTTGTGGGAGTATCTTTCACTTTCATTATATGCTTCACTGTTCCACCAAAAGGTTATTATCGACAACCTCAACCGGCATTATTATATGAAACCTGTCTTAGAAACCACATGTGACGAGGCATTTCATAGCTGACTAAACGACCGATATTGCTAGCAGAGAGGTTTAAGTCTGTCTCCCTATTACCAACAACCTCAACAGGCATTATATGAAACATGTCTTAGAAACCATATGTGATGAGGCATTTCAGAGCTGACTAAGCGATCGATGCTAGCAGAGAGGTTTAAGTTTGTCTCCCGTAAGAATAATTGAACTTGAACCTGTTACATACATGGGAGGATCCACATGGAAGTTATGGTATCCCATGCAAGCATATATTTGTTCCATGAAGTATAATTTTCTTTAAGTTTGTTAATGGTGACCATAGATTTGCTTGTGTAAAGGGTTTGTGTGAACTTTTATAAAGAAAAACATGGAAAGTTTTTGAGAGTGGGATTTTTATTTTATTATTGAGGTTAATTTCTGTCGATAAAACCATATTTTTTAATTATGTTCTATTTTAGTTTATGATGGTTAGTTGGTGCAATCACTTCGAAGTTTTCTTGGATCTGTCTCTGGTTATGTATACAAGTAAAGTTGCGCTGCGCTTTTACCAAAGGAGCTACATGTCTAGAGGGCATTGTTCCCTTAAGTTAACAGTGCATCGGCCAAAAATCCTATTCACAAACAAGTTAAGAGTGTCAACCACATGTCAGTAGTAATCAACCACAAACAATTAAATATGTATATATTCATTTAACAAGTTTACTGAAATTGAAAGATTCTTCTACAAATCAATGGAAATTACATAAATCACCAAAAACTATCCATAAACCTTACTTGAATTTGTGTATTCTTCATGGGAAACGAACGGATAGAGGTGCGCACAATTGCAAGTTTCGTACTTGAATCTTGTGAATTAAATGATGTTTTGGTGATGAAATTCGGAAAAAAGATAGTGGTTGATTATGGAAGAAGTTAGGCTTGTATATGTTGCCGTCATAACCGAAATTAACAGCAAGGGCATAAAGAGACTTTTATACAAGTTTATATGTCAAACAATTGTACTTTAATATGCATATTTATGTCAAAGAAAGTCCATCAAGAACACTCACACACCAAGGTCTAAACACTTAAATGATTCATTTAATGCTTAAGTGTCGAACAATATTTAGACTTTGTCAAAACAATTTTGTGGTGGCACGAGGCCTCACTGGGGGCAACTTATTAGCTAGTTGAGTTACTGTACATTGTGCCAAAAAACAATTTCGTTGAGTTACTAGGAAGTTTTATATTAACATGTTTTTTTATAGAGTAGGATATAACAATTAAAATCTTCAACGAATATTTTGAATTTTCATCGAAGTAGATAAACTGGTTGTTTTATTTGGATATATGTCAAACAGAGGAAAGTTCAAATGTGAACCACTTTTTGGTTGTGAACGTGAGGACAGCCGAGAGCTCGAC
>LUCG01301360.1:747-18840 GCA_001633085.1 Carthamus tinctorius
TGAGTGGCTGAGAATCGTCCTCACGTTTTTCTTAAAAAAAGTTATGTTTCTCATTTGAACCTTTCTCTATATATATAATCAAGATCAAAAGGAAAACATTAAAAAATAAAAAATTAAGGAATACTTTCATAAGCCTCCATCTATTTCACATGTAAGTATAGACATAATTTGTAATAATATACCCACGTGTTTTTACAGAGGTGTATAATGCACCTGTACATAAAAACCAAAAAACAACTTAATTTACTGTTATGTACAAGTGCATATGGTTTAGGCAGAGGTTTATAATTTATTGTTATTTTCGTCCTTATGATTTATAACTTATTATGGTTTTGGCCCTTGCGGTTTAAAATTCTTTACTGTCTTAGTCTCTTGTACTTTGAAAGTAGGAATTATTTCAAGGACGAATATAGCAATAAACTACAAATCATATGAACAAAAACAGAAATTTTTATACTACAAGGACATAATCAGAATTTATAACAAACCACATGAACTGAAACCGTAATTTACTCCATGCAAAGCTCACACACTGACATACGCACAATTCACCTTTGGTGAAGTTTGAATCCTTCACCTTTAGGAAGGCTACGATCTACAGGTAATCAGGATACCAACGGCTATATGAGATTGGAGAATGGCGTTGACAAGTTACCTCAACAATGCCCTTTTGAGGGGCATGAGACATAAGTAGTAATCGTTCTTCATGTGTTCGTGAGCTTAGTGTCTTCATTTACAAGTTTGTTTCACAAAAAGGCATTTAGCATCACGATACCCTTGAAAAAAAGAGTTCTTCGTCTCAAGAAAACGCATAAACAAGTTATGGGTACCAAGGGGTCATTTGCCTAGTAGTACCCAAGTTACCAGTAGAGGCCAGCCTCCTAGTCGAGCACCAAAAGTGAGAAGTGTACATTAGTATTTGTCCTTATAATTATATATTTAATTTACTTTATATGATTATACATATGATATTAAATTTCTCACTTTCTTGCACATTGTTTAACTTCTCGTTTAAACTTGACCCTTCATATGTATATGTGTATATATACGTGTGTGTGCATCTAGTTTAATTGTTTTGAATCCCTTGCCTTCATTGTATGTTTTCTTTCATGATGAACTTTGTTATATGGTCCAACCGTTGTAATATCATTTTACTTTCGCCTTGAAAGCGAATGTATAAGATTCCTTCTTATAGGAAACCGAAAAAAGGAAAAATGAGACAAAGCATTAAAACGGTGAACCAAGCCGGATTTGGTTAACTCAACCAGTCTCGTTGAATCTAATACTTTAACCAATCTATTTAAATCTATTAACTTGACGAGTGTGATTGAATCTAGTAATTCAGCTGACTAGGCCCAACTAGGCCTCACATGGCTTGGTTCCGATCCTCCATTGTACCCCGCTCCTCTTTCTCATTAAGCTCCTCTTTGTCATTAATTATGATCTTTAACCAGTCAGTTCTTAATTTGCCTCTCAAATGATACTTTTATAAAAAAATAAAAAAAACAGTATAAATACAACTACCTTCCTGTTCTGAAACCTTTTGTTTTCAAACTCGATTGTTTACTTGGTAACAATCATTACAAAGAAAAAGCGATATCTTCTCTCTTCATATTCATTAATCAAAACCACGTTATCAAACAACGTATCAAATATTTATTTTGAAACAAACCAAAAAGTACGAAATGAGAGCCAACAATTGGTCAAAAGAGCATGAATGCACATATAGAAAGGACCTTCATGCATCAAATCCATTAGAGTCCCACCAAGATAGTGACAACATGAAAAGGGTTGTCATAAATAATATTCTAAATACAAAAATAATAAAAAAAATATTTTTATAGGGACAAACCCCATGTCAAATAATCCCCCACCTCTCAATATCACATATAGTACACTTCCCCATTCATCACATATCAATCATCAATTGAGGTTTTCCCAAAATAACTTCACCTTCTAGTCAAATAAAAAAAATATATCATTAAATTTAAATGAAAATTCGATCGTACCGCTTGTATCAAGGCCCCCGGTGAGGTGTCGAATACTTTGGCCAAACATACTTTACAATCCTGTTGGAAAATGCAGGTAAAGATTGGAAAGTACGTTGTCACATGTAAGGTTTTAACGATGGCCACACATGTGTATATTGTCCGTTGAATGAAATGCTAAACACGTTAGAAATATATTCTCATTCGGTTTGACCAACACTGCAGCATTGGCACGTTGCTTGTTTATGAGGACGTTAAAGGTATATATTTGGCGGGTTTCCCATCAAGTCTTGTATGGATAGTCGTTTGTGTTGATTAATCTATCTGTATAGATCAAAAGAGTTCCTATTCTAGAGGGGTTATTTCATAAATGGAAGGAGGGCATGTTTTAAATTGAGAGGGGCAGGCTTTGAAAAACTTGGTTTTCTACATAAAGCTTTGTTCAAAAGATTACTGAATAAACCATTTTTTATATCATTAAGTCGCTACAAAACAATTAAAAGTCCAAAACAGTTGATCGAATAAGCTGTGAGTCCCATTCAGTTACCAATAAACAGGACCTAACTTGGTCTAATCACTTGCGAAAGATGAAAATGATATATAGCTCGACTTTTGACCTGCATTGTAACAGAAATACTACAATGTGGATCTGGGTCATATATCACCATTATTGTTTACCATCACAAATTGTGGAAGTGTTGAATGAATAAGAGATTCTTTCCTTCCCTACCAAGTCAGCATGATTTGTCGATTAAAGCATACGATTACTATGGTAAACAACCTCACCTCTTACCCAAAAAGAGGCGGTCAACAACTAGTAAACAGGTATACTCTAACCAACCAATAATGTTGACTTGGTAAAGAAGGAAAAACTCTTACCCGATCAGTGTTTATCCAAATTGAACCTCTTACCAGAGGTCCCAGACAACATTCTTACCAAACCCAGTTAACGCCTACCCAATTTATGTTGATAAACAACCCCTAAAAGTCACATTTATATAGACAATGGTCAAAAGGCCTCGAGAACGTTAGTTTAGTTACTAATGCATATAGATGATTCTAGCTCAAAACAATATACAAATTGAAACTTTCAAGTAGAAATGAACTTACTCGATAAGACCCATTCGCGTACGGGGCTCTTGAGCACCAAAAAGCTCAATGACACCCATTGGATCAACATCGACACCCGACAATCAAGATTTTAGTGAATAAATCAAAATCATATGTACCGATGAGAAGCTTGATGACCTGAAAGGCCGCCCTTTACACAAAGCTAAACCATTCAGCACTAGTTTTCAGCTGCAAAAGAGTTAAAACTGTTTTTGGACGTCATCTTTCAACATTGTTTATATGCCTCACCGAATCAGTAATTCGTCTCACGCTTTTCACGTTAACCTCAACTTCTCACTAGAACCCAACCCATGAGCTTAATAGGACTTGCAGCTTATTCAGTCAGCTATATATAACTGTCTGGTAATGACTTAATGATATAGAAAGTGATCTATTCAATAAGCTTTTAAGGGAGCTTTATGTAAAAAATCAAAGTCTTTTTCCAAATCTGCCCCTCCCAATTAAAAAAATTCATTCTATCTATGGAAAACCCCTGCAAACAAAAGTCTTCTCAATTTATATACACAAATCAACACAGACAGCTTTATCCATACAGGACTTGGGGGCCTGTTTGTTAGCAGGCCCAATTACTTATTCAGTAAGCTTTTAGGGGGGAGCTTTATGCAGAAAACCAAGTTTTTCGAAACCCGTCACTTCCAACTAAAGAACACATTTCTTCCATCTATGGAAAAGCCCTCCCCAACAAAAACCTTTCGGATCTATCCAGACATATTAATCCACATGGACAACTTTATCCATACAGGACTTAATGGAAAACCAACCAAACAACCCCTTAACGAAAAACCAACCCAAAACCCCCTTAAGCCCGTTCCTATTCGTTATGATTTTTAATTGTGATTTCACATACGATCCCGAGGAATATTTCATAATTTATGTTATTGGCCGATGAAAGAGGTTTTCACGACACTACAAGAGAGGGGGGATCAAGTGTGCCATAGGTGCATGTGTTTAGGAGCGGGCATTTTCGCATACCTACTTGTCCTACAACTTATCTCAACTTTCTTGTACGTCCTTAATTGCTCTAACCCTTCTATCTTCTAGCATGATACAAAGGGTAGTTTGCAAATATAATCATCAAAAGGATTTGCATCGAAAACTTCATTTTTCATGAAAAAGATAGTACATTTCCATCGATCATACATGCATTTTCAAGAATCTTGGACTCTATATTCGTGAAACTCTTAACTCCAAACCATAACCCACCACCATTTAATGGTAAACTCATTGAAATGAGTAAAATTGGGGAAGTATGGTGATAACTACCTCTATATGCCAAGAATTTTTTATACCATATTCTTTCATCACCCATATGATGAAATCGGAATCGTAGATATTGAGTTCATATAGACAGCCTTTTAAGACTGTCAAACTCTTGCAACGGAACTTACTTTTTGTATAGCTCTGCGAGAAGATGGGAATAAGTAGAATGTCTCCTTATCTAAATCGAAAGAACACGGTCTCTTAGGAGCATCCTTATGACAATCCAATGGCAATAACTATTTAGAAATGACCCATAGATCAACTTAATTCATTGAGCCAGCAAGGGATGCCACCTAAATTTCTCCACTTTTATGTTCCTAATGTGTAAACCTTTGCTAATATATTTGGTTGTGATGATTTATCACCATTTGATGATAGATCTTTGAAAATGCTTAGAACTTTGTATTCTCGGGTTTTTGTATTCAGTGGATTGTCATTAATAAGGATGCTCCTGAGAAAGTTTGTTCTTTCGATTTAGATAAGAAGACGTTCTGGTTATTCCCATCTCCTCCCAAAGCTATAAATAAGAAAGTAAGTTCAATTGCCAGAGTTAGACAGCCTTAAAAGGCTATGTAAACTGAATATCTACAATCCCAAATTCACCATATGAATGATGAAGGAATACAGCATAAAAAATTCTTGGCTTACAGATGTAGTTATCATTACAAGAAAGGGATTAGTTTTCATATGGATACAGAGATATTTCACCCCTATTTCAAAGTACTAGCATATTGTCCGAGCTTCATCAAACTCAGGAACTTTGAAGAAGCTCGGACAACATGCTAGAACTGTCACGTACCCATTACCTGAATTGTCTAAATTAGCATATGTGATATAAACAACGTAACTCTTATTGACAATGAACAACACAAACTCGACCTTCTTTCAAAAATCAACGCTCTCTCCCTTTCATGCTCGATATAACAATAAATCAATTGTTAAATCAAGCATACTAGGCAATCCAGAATGTCATTGTGGTTGCATAAGCAAATGTTTGTCAAAAGTAAAATACTACATAGCTACCTTATTTGCAGTCCAAAATATTCCCGAAGCTCATCTCGACTGAACCAAACCGGAAATACGATATATTGCATATCTTTGCAAGTAGCTACACAACTTCAGTTGCGACAAATTTCGCATTTAGGGTAATTGGAAGAAGATTTTGTTTTCTCACTTGGAAGTTTTCCTTAATAGAGCCAAACTCATCAAAGGCCTAATTTTGAAGTAATGTTATGTCTCCTGCTTTTGAAAATCAAAGGGGTATTTTGGAAATGATTTAAAAAAACAGAAGGGGTATTTTTGAGATAGACAGAGAAACTTTTATTTTTTTTGAAAGGAGGCGGTACTCCTGGCAATATGCAGCCATGCAATGAACACATAAGAATATGACACAGAAACTTTTGAGAGACAGAGAAGATCGAAACAGAGAGAGAAGAGAATGAGCTAAAGAAAACGAGAGGGATATTTTGGGAATGATTTAGAAGGAAAAATAAGTTAAGCATATTTTTGCAATAGGGGGCAGTTCAAGCATAAAAACTCAAATTTTCCCTTTAACAATTTATTCATTTGGGACAATTCTTACGGGAAACTTTTTATTGCCCCTAAAGTTTTTTCGATTCTCTCTTGCTCATTCGATATTTCTTTCAATATAATCTGTACGCATAACAAAAAACTATACCGATAAACTTTTTCTCTCTAGTTGACTCTGCATTTCTACATCAATCATCTTGATCCCTAACATAACCTATCTTTGTATCATCCCAAAAATGTTATCATATCGAAAGCTCGGGTATTGTAATTAAACTAAAGGCATACTACACTCTTTTTCCTTTTATACAAGAAAACAAAACCAAATCATGCGTCTAAAGTTGCATAAACATAATCAATTCGTACATATAAAACAACCAACTATAAAAAGATTCAATTTTTAAAAGCGTTTGAAGTAATAAACTAACCAGAACTGCAGTTCGTAAAGAAATCTTCCAAATCCAAGGATTGAACGATGAAAAGAAAGTGTCAACATCCATTCGACATCTATAAAACCTGCAAAACCATTGTCAAAACTCAAAAGTTATACAATTGTTGTAACTAGAAACATAATTGTAATGCCAACATACGAGTTCGTTGTAATGCAACCAAACTCCAAGATGAAGCTGCAACCAATATAACAAAATGCTCAAAAATGTAATTCGTGCACAACGTGTTTTAAAGATAACGATACATACACATCAAGATCAAGATCAAGAAAAGAATACATATGAATCGAAACACTTAGAACCCACTTCCGTGAAGCACCAAAACATCGCAAGATTGAATCTCTATGACACCCTTCAAATTGCACCACTTAGAACCCACTTCCGTTAAGCACCAAACGATTGCAAGGTTGAATCTTGATGAGACCCTTTAAATTGCATAACTTAGAACCCACTTCCGTTAAGCACCAAAAGATCGCAAGATAACGTGTTTTATAGATAACGATACATACACATCAAGAACAAGAAACGAATACATATGAATTGTAACACTTAGAACCCACTTCCGTAAAGCACCAAAAGATCGCAAAATCGAATCATGATGAGACCCTTTTAAATTGCATCCCTTAGAACCCACTTCTGTAAAGCACCAAAAGATCGTAAGATTGAATCCTTATGACACCCTTTAAATTGCATCATTTAGAACCCACTTCCGTAAAGCACGAAAAGGTCACAAGATCGAATCTTGACGAGACCCTTTAAATTGGGTGACGATCCGATGCTAGAAAAGCTCTCCGAGCAGGAAAAGGCCAGCGTTTACCCGTTGCAAAATTGAATCTTGATGTTTGCCTTTTACTACACGTACTTCCCTCTTTATCATATATAATTGTGTAGTTTGAGCTACTTATGTCCCTAAAGTAACAGAATTTATCGTCACCATAATCATACATTTGTTGGGTACTCCCCAAACCGCTAACCACCAAGTTCCCCTTCACAAGCATCGACCCCTGACCGTTTTGTACGTTTTCAAGAACGCTCGATGAAGATTTCGAACCTGAATCATCGACCCTTTTCTCATTGAAACCCAACGTGATATTTGCCACCTCGGAGTAACTTCCGTTCCCTTTGTCCACCGTATCCGAGAATATGTAAAAAGAAAACGATTTTAAAGATTTCTTGGACACAACCAAAGACGGCATCTTGGTATGCACGCTATCGTTAAACTCGATCATCTGATTAACGATTTGTGAATCGCCATCTTTCCTCATCACCATGACGTTACTATAACCGAATTCTTGAGTTGACTCGGTTACTATCTTCCCGAACGACGATTCTACCCACCCGATTGACTTTATTGACTGGTTAACCCTCGTAACAAAAGTCCCATTCAAACCTGTAAAATTTGAGACCAGCGAAACACGAAGAGGAGAAATCTCTTGTGTCAAAAACTTCCCGTTTGTCTTCTCGCTCTTTCCGTCCAACCATATGTGTAAATTCGCATCTATGTACCAAACATTCAACGCGTTTCTTACACTAAATGCAAACTCATGGGATTTGCCGTCTAAAATCGATCCAAGAAAAGGGGTGATCTCGATATCATACGAAGGAAGATCAAACGACCCAATACCCGTAATCGGCCTCCACAACAACGGATTAACACCGCCCGTATAAACCACCGTAAACGGCCAAATCGCACCAACAACACCACTGTCCAAACTCACGACAACCTCCCTAAACGGTCCGTTACCCGCGAAACCCGTCAAATTATTAGCGGAAATGTACTCGTTTGGCACATTCGTGGGCCAAAACTCATCATTTTCATGAAACGAAACGTAAACCTCAAGAACAGCCCTATACGCATTCCGTGGGATCGCAAAGCTCTTCGACTTCACGTCGGTCGCGTTCTCGATTTCGAACCACAACCCATCGTTTATCGGCATGTTTCTCGAAATGGGTACGATCAAATCAGCCCATTTTTCATCCGAATTAACCGCCATTTTTTTCGTTTTCTTTTTCTCAGCAGGATAGAAGTGGAAAGTAACATTCACATGGTAAACACCAGTGTAGGTTTTATCAACAATGTTGCCCAAATAAACATCTAGGGTTTGATTGTTCATAAGCAATGAATGATACCTAGTGATGTCCTTCTTCACAGTCCACACGATCCCAGTGGCTCTCGGCTCGGCTGTGCAGCTCCTGAGCAGCTCCACGCCGCCTAGCCAAACCCCAAAAATCCGATCGAATTGGCGGCCTTTGCAGGTGGCGGTCCATTCGAGAACAATTTTAGCAAATTCGGTTGACCGGTGGTTCTCCGGTGGTGAGTATTGGGCGGAAACCGGTGGACTGCCGTAGGTGTATCCAAAATCGTGCTGTAAGATGAGTTTGGAGTAGGGTTTTGTGGATGGGAGTTGGATGGGTTTTGTGACTTCAAAGTAGGTGGTAGGTGGGATGTTGGTGGTGGGATCGGAGGTGAGACGTGGCCGGAAAATTGAGGGTTTGGCGGCGGAGAGTGGAGAGAAAGGGAGTTGGAAGAGGAACAAGAAGAGGAAGAGGGTGGAAGCCATGGGAATGGTGAAGATGGTGGTTGGAGATTTGGGGGTTTTTTGTAGGAGATGGGAAGGGGGAAAAACCAATGAATTAGGGTTTGGAGTGTAGTGAAAGGGAATTGAAGATTTAGAGGGAAAAAAACAGTTGGCAGAAAATCAATTTTTATTCAAGCAGTTGGATTGTAGTTAACAGTGGGAAAATACATATTTCATGAAAATAATTATATAAAAAAAACAGATACCATATCTCTTAACTTTCATTGCGAACGTGAGAACAGACGAGAGCATGTCACGCGGCATATTCGGTCTGAATAATACAAGATTATTCAGACTAAATATTATGCATTATCAAAAATCTGTATTATTCACCTTGAATAATGCATAATGTTCGATCTGAATAATATCGTATTATTCATTCTGAATATGAGCCGAATAAGACACGTGGTGCGCTCTTGGTTGTCCTCACGTTCGCAATGAAATATGAGTCTCTGTCTATAAGGTTAATCATATATGGTTTGAACAGATGTTGCATTGACAAGCACATGAACGCTAATCATATGTGCTTAACTACACTTGAATGAGTGTAACTTTTCATTTTCTTATAAAATGTTTAATTTACAGCATGATCTTTCCTCTAATTGTATGTTTGTTCTTATAAGATGATTAAAACCATTTAATGTTATAATTTTAAACGCTTATAAAAAAATACCAGATACAAAACTATACTTGGGAAGATCGGATATTTTCTTGACGTTCTTTATTACGAAAACACTCACTTCTGAACCCATAGGGATGTAAATCAGACTTGGGGGTTGTTTGACAGTTGTTGAAATGGTTTTGTTTACACACTTTAAATTGAGTATCTGTTTCCCTCCTTTTGCTGCTAGGATTGGAAATCCAGTGTTAGATGACTAAGTAGTCAAAATGATTAAGAGGCTCTTATGTTATAACACAAAATGGAATATGGTGGTTTGGTAACTATTGAGGATGAAGTCAAGACCCTGAATGGTTAAGAGAGGCCCATGATACAAAATCATTCAGAGGATTTTGAAACCGTTAAAAGACAGTCCATTTTTTTACCAAACAAGAATTACCTTTTAACGATTCATATGTTGCCTCTTAATGAAACTGTTATATGGTAAACAAATAGTCCCTTGGTCATTTTGTGCAAATATAAAAAAGCTTGCCCAATTTTTCACTTTCGTTATGTATTTTGTTGAGTTTGGGGATAGCTTTAGGGATGTAAATGAGACAAGCTTAGCAGGAGCTCATCAACTAGAAAAATTTACAACGAGCTCGAATAACTTTTTTGAGTTATCGAACTCGAGCGTAATGCTTGTTTATCGGCTTGAAGACGCAATCAAATATCCCATTATTGGCTTGAACACACTGATTTGTATGACTTTTAAACTTATGTATAAGAATGTTTGGCTCCAAAAAGATGAATGTTAGAATAGCTCAAGCTTGACTCGACTCAAAAAATTTGCACAAGTCATAAAACGAGACGATTCAAACATTTTCATCTCATGTTCAAGATCGACTCAAGCTTGAAATAAACGAGTTCGGCCTCGGGTACCACGTTAAAGGGCTGAGTTATTCAATCTTTATGATTTGGTATGGTCATTTTATGTTCAATCTTTAAAAAGAAAACTCAAAAAGGTGCATTTGGATTTAGAACACTTTATGTGCTTCTTCAAACTGCTAAAATGGCAGATGAAGATGATTCCTGTTTACATCAACATTTCACAAGTCACAGCTGTTGTATAAATTACTATGTAAATCAAACAAAACCCACATGAGTTTAGTTTAATCTCGAAAGCTGACCAGAATCTCCATTCAGAAAGAACACTTCCAACGGCTTATACGACGATGAAGACGATGCAGCAGCATCCGTCGATCCAAATCTGTATGTGGGTTGCAGAATTTTACTTCCTTTCGGGCATGGGACCGTCAGAATCCTCGGTCCTGTCCTCATCTGCCAAATCTGTCAAGTTTTGTTTTTTTGTTTTAAGTATATAATATACACACGCAAAAGTCTCACACACACACTTCACTTTTGGTGAGATTTGAACCCTTGACCTTCAGGAAGGCTGGGATTTACCGGTGACCCGGATACCAATGACCGCGTGAGATTGGAGAAAGGCGTTCGAAAGTTACCTCAACAATGCCCTTTCGAGGGGCGTGAATGGCCAGACATAAGGAGTAATCGTTCTTCACGTGTGCGTGAGCTCCTGCAGTGTCTTTATTTACAAGTCTTTCCACAAAAAGGCAGCTAGCATCACGATACCCCTGAAAAGAAAATAGCTTTTCATCTCAAAAAGAACGTGTAAGCAAGTTACTGGTCCAAAGGGTCATTAGGCCAGTGGTACGCGGGTTAGTGGTAGAGTCCAGCCTCCTATGTGGCAAGCACCAAAAGTGATAAGTGTGTATATATGTGTGTGTATTATATATAGGGGCAAGTATGATATCACATATGGTACAAAAGCTTAATCATATTTGATTAAACATGTTACATTGACAATACATAGACGCTTAATCACATATGACTAAACAACACACCCAAATGGCATGTAATCTTATACGATATTGAGACGCCTCGCCTTCTCGCAAAATGTTTAACTTCCTGCATGGTCGTTCCTATCTACACACACACACACACACACACACACACATATATATATATATATAAAGAGAGAGAGGGGGGGTAAGTGCTATTAGGAACCTAAAATTAATTAGGAACCAAGGAACCGCCACAATGCGCCACGTGTCCCGATTTATGCTGAATATTCATCAAGCACAACACATTCATCATCAATATGGAAGTGGTACTCATCATTAATGATGACACATTCATGATGAACAACATGTCCATATTCCTGATTAATTCGACACTTGTCGTGCTCTAGGTGGTCGTCCGGTTCCTAATCAATTTTCGCCCTATATACACATATTTTACACTTCAAAGAAAACAAGTTATGGGTGTGTGCTTATGTGTTAAAGAACTACCTTCCATAAGCGTACGACCACAAGGGCCCGAGTGTCCAAGAGCATGATACGCCCAAGTGAATCCGTTATTGCAGCCAAAGTCCCGCTAGGCGATAAGGTTAGCTTCTCTCCCTTTCTTGGGTGATCTTTCAAACACGTCAAAGGTAAAGCTGCCCAAGTTCGTCACACTACAATATCAGCCATACCAACAACTTTTACACGAGGGCTATTTAGCTCAATGACATTCTCCAAAAGCCGGTTTTACAAAACGACACCCTAGTGTCTTTCTAAGTTTTCATGGAAACATACTATTTTGAACCAGGGGGCAGGTCAGATGATAGTCATTGAGCTAAAAAAAATTAAAACGTCATGCTCCTAATTGAAAACTCATTTAAGCAGGGGCGGACCCAAGAACTTTTTCATAGGGTGACTTCACGAACCTAAATTTTTTCAACATTGCCCAATGTGTTTTTAGCCTAATTCCACCGTTTCAAGGGATTTTTAAGGTTTTTTTGCTTGATTTCGAGGGATTTTTAAAGTTTTTTTTGCTTGGTTTCCAGGGATTTTTAAGCTTTTGTATCAATTTCGAGTGAATTTTTTGGGGTTTTTTTTGGGTTAATTTCAAGAGTTCTTTTTCGGTTTTTTGGTTGATTACAAGGTACGGTTACACCTTAAACAATATGGTTGCACCTTCTAAAACGATAAGGTTGCACATTTCACGAACTTGAATTTTTTGCCTTACGGCGGAGAAACAATACTTTGGCACTTAACTAGGTCTGCTCATGCATTTAAGGTTATTTATCCAAAAGGACACGTAAAAATGTAATCCTAACAATCCAAAAAGTTGACGGAAAGGGATGAAATTTTCAATTTTCATACACACCCGTGTGAACCCTTAGGATAAACCTCACCTCGGGCAAATGGTTGTGGCTTCGGTTCTGGCTTTTTTGCGGGTTGGTTGCTCCTCCAAATCAGTTTCGAGAAAGAAGCAATGGTTGAAAACGTTACCGGAACAACCTTCGACATAATGGCTCCCACTAAAGACCTGCTTCGATCTTCAGAAAGCCTTCACGGAAAAGAAAAAAAACAAAGCTCGTAAAAATCACTATTACATCACCTCCGATACAAAAACTCGACATTTATTACCAACCTGAATGCTGAAATTGCAGCATCTACTCCAATGGTGACGGCACAATAGTAGTGATCGCTCGACTGCTCAACAATAAAAGCAGCTGAATTCAAATACCAGAATACCTTCAGACACTCTCCAAAACTCATCAGGATAAAATGTTTGCTAGAAACGGTATTTATTTGTACCTGTAGTTCGAGAAGCGGAGGCGGCATGACACCGGTTACGGCGGCATCGACACATGAACCGTATTTACTAACGTTCCAAAGTTGGTAGGGAAGACGGGAGTAGGAGTTTTCAGATTCTTCTAAATCTCGATCGGCTGATTGATCCCAAAACCGATTTTGAGTTTCTTGATACCATCGTTGCAATACCCTCTGCATGCCGACCACAATTTACTTCACCAGAGTGGGACAAAAATGCGGTTGGTACATTGGACAGAACAGGATGGGACGTTACAGTACAAAAACTTGATGCCACACATTTTAAGTGATATTAGACTGGGACATGAGTACATGACAAGACCCCAAATGGGACAAAAAAATGTCTTTTTAGGGAAATTGTCCAAAATAGCCATTGGGCCTCCCCTCTTTATAGCCACTTTTCCAACATTGTGACCAAAGATGACCGGAGAGTACGCAAGTAGCACTTACATTGCGTAACCTACTTTTTCCAATAAAATATTCAGAAAAACTAGACATTAAGCAAGTTGCGTAAGTGCTCTTACTGGTGTAATGTCTAAGTGGAATGTTACAGACACGTTGCATAGACATTACACAAATAGCACTTACACAATTAGCATAATGTCTATTTCCTGAATATACTATTGAAAAAGGTGGGTTACGCAAGTTTCATAAGTGTTACGCAAGTAATATCCGACTATTTCGGTCAATTTCTAGAAAAGAGTGGCTATAAAGTGAAGAGGGGATACCTGATTGGCTAATTTGGACAATTTCCCCATCTTTAACATCCCATAAAAAATACGTGGAACAAAAATTGGGGAGGCGGACCAAGATTGGTAAACTACTAAACTACCCATGTCAAATTAAGACCCTAAAACCTTCCACAATTTCTTTCACCTGTCTACCTCACTCTCATCTGTCTACTCCAGTCCAATCCAATCTGCGTACCAAACATAGCCTAAAAGATGTTGCAATCAATACTCAAAGATACCTGAATGTCGGATCCATCAAAACGAGCAATTATGCCCGGTATAACAACGCACACTTCTTCAAATGATGATGTATCTTCTGTAATATCTCGTTTAGTTCCACGAACTCTTAACCTTAGAATCCGTCCAGGATATACAAGCTACAAGAACACGAAACAACTATAAAAAAAAGCCATATCTATTTTTAGATTTCAACATCAGTCATTCAAGACTTCAACGAATTCATTCATTTACTGCAAAAAGAAGTAACATATATTTTGCTCTAAGGGCCTGCCAATTAACGGGTTTTTCATTAAGTCCTGTATGAATAAAGTTGTCTGTGTGGATTAATATGTTTGTATAGATTGGAAAGGTTTTTCTTTGGGAGGGTTTTTTCATAGATGGAAGGAGCATGTTTTTTAATTGAAAGAAACAAGTTTGTACAAAACTTGGCTTTCTGCATAAAGCTCCTAAAAGCTTACTGAATAAGCCACTTTCTATATCATTAAGTCACTGCCAAACACTCATGTATAGCTGACCAAATAAGCTATGAGTCCCATTAAGCTCATTAAGCTGCTAACAAACAGACCCTTAATGAGCTTGACGGACTCGCTTATTCGTTCAGCTTTACATGACTCTTTGGTAATAGCTTAACAGTTAACATATAGCTGACTGAATAAGCTATGAGTCTCATTAAGCTGCTAACAAACAGACCCTTAATGAGCTTAATGGGACTCGAGGCTTATTCATTAAGATGCTAACAAACAGACCCTTAACGAGGTTGACGGGACTCGTGGCTTATTCGTTCAGCTATACACGACTCTTTGGTAGTGGCTTAACATATAGAAAGTGACTTACTTGATAAGATTCTAAAACAATTGTGACACAAAATTGATATCATGTTCATAAAAAAAACTCATATCTACTTGCCCTCTAACACTAACACCACACAATCCATATCGATTCAATTGAAATTAATAATAAATTAGCACCCAATTCTAGAATCATTCAAATCACAACTATATAACACAAATTGATATCATGTCTATAAAACCTCATATCTATTTACCCTCCAACACTAACACCATACAATTCACAACAATCCAACTGAAACCAATACTAAATTAGCACCCAGTTCTATAATCATTCAAATCACAACTATACAACAAATCGTAAAATGCAAATGGATTCAATTTCAATCTAATCGGATACCTGTTTGTGAATAAGATCGCCTGCAAGTGAGTAAATCAACAAGTATCCACACGAAGTTCCGATCGCAATAACCCTAATATCATCGAACACAAACCACTCGAGAGCAGATACGTACTCCGCCTCGATCGGGGAGAGGTTGGGTCGGATCTTGACCCGAAACCGAGCAGGAGCAGAGGCGTTGGACCACTCGAGAACAAGGAGGAAGTATCGGCTGGCGATGGCGAGCGAATTGGTATCGAGGGCACAGAGTACGTTAGGGTTATCGAGCCAGCCTTCCTTGCCTGCGCCTAATTCGGTGAGATCAACGCTGGCTATGCTTCCGAGATCTGTCAAGTGAGTTCTTCGAGCCATTGGGGGGGAGTTGTTGTGGTTTAAACTACTTCCGCCATTGATGAGTTAGATTGAGCTATGGGGAAGGAATCTAAGAGAAGGTGGTTTTGATTATTTGAAGGAGGATGAATTTTGTTGATTATCATCAAAGTTTCTTTTTTCCTTCATGATGATTACATGTAAAATTACGAATTTGCCCTTGTCTTACTTTGATAGTTTGATACTTTGAGATTGTTAGGGTGCGTTTGGTTCGTCGGAATCCGTCAAAATCTGGTGGAACTGAAATACTCAATTCCATTGATCAAATTTCTTCTTGCTGTTTGGTTGCCTAGGGAATGGAATTCAATTCCATGAATTTCTTTACTTGTGAATTTATCCATTCCTTCTCTTCTCAAATGAGATGGAAAATTGAATTCTATTCCTTCTCAAATGAGATGGAATTGAATTGCATTTCTTTCAATCTTTTGTTAATGACAAAAATGCCTTCATCCAACCACCACCTTCGGTCACCACCGCCACCAGCAACCACCACCGTCTCCGGCCATCACCGCCACCACCGCCGCCTCCGGCCACCATTACCGTTCAACATTATTAAATGATATCTTATTAGTATTTTTTTTTAAAACATAAAAGGGTATTTTAGTTATTTGTCATCATTTCATTCCAATTCCAAAGCTAGATTTTGTTAACCAAACAGACAGACTCTAATTCTTTTAATAGATTCCGTTTTATTTCCTGTCAACCAAACAAATGGTTAAACCTAATAATATTCAATTCTAATTCATTTCAGATTCCAATTCTTTTGACATATTCCATTCATTCAAAAATCATGTTGCGAACCAATCGTCCCCTTTAGTAAGAAATCCCAAGCCATGATGGAAATTTAGAAAGGTATTTTGGGGATTTTTCATGTCACACTTTTTCATTTTTCAAGAATTGGATTACCAACTTGTTTGTTAGTAGTTTAATAAGTTTAATGAAACTTATAGTCTATTCGATCGGTTATATATGATTGTCAGGTAGTGGCTTAATAATATAGTCATATGAAAAATGGCCTATTCAGTAAGCTTTTAGAGGAGCTTTATGCAGAAAGCCAAGTCTTTTCATACTTGGCATTCTCAATTAAAAAACGAATTCTTTTCATATATGAAAAAACTCTCTCAAGCAAAAAAAAGCTTTTCAATTTATATAGACAACCTTATCCATACCCGAGTGCCAAAAAAAATATTTTGTCAAATTGATGTTTTTGCCCCATGTTTACAACCGGACTCAACAATGCTAGAGGGCTGTAGAAGTTAAGAAACTATTAGTTTATAAATACTTTAAGTGAACAATTATAACAAGGATAATATTGTCATTCTTATAACAAAATAACCAACTTTTGCTTAATATTTTAAAGGTGAGATGTTAAAAAAAAGGGAGTTGGTTAGTTTAATTGGGCCAAGCGTTTATTAGTATAATTTACATTAGAGTCCTTACCAATTAAGCATAGAAACCATCAAGAATCTTACTCGATAAATATAATAAGGACTTAATAATATAAAAGTGACTTATTCAGTAAACTTTCAAAAAAATTACTATAAAAAAAAACAGATTTTTCCCAAACTATCCCATCCCATCAGTAAACTTCCAAAGAAATTGACCAAGTAACCAAAGTACTCCAAAAAGTTTACATTTTTGGTCCTCTCCATTACTTTCGTAATATTTAGGTTCGTATTAACGGATCTAGACAAAAAATGTGAACTTTTTGAAATTTTCTAATCTTTTTACCGATTCTATAATTACAAATTTAAGGTCCGTAAACCGATCAATAATTTAAAAGAGATATGTACTGTCTATCTATATATAGAGAGAGATATTAAATAGTTAGATCAATTACAGGCCTAGATATTACAAAAATATTGATATTAATACAAGTATTAAAATAAGAAAATAATTAAAAACCCAATAGCTGATAATGATAGCTAGTTGTTGACTGATAAGCTAGCTATTAGCTGACAAGCTAGCTTATGAACAAATATGGTTGGTAAAAACTAGCTTACGGGTACGTAAGTAACCAAAAAAAGTATACCGGAGTATAATAATTAATATTAATAAAGGTATAACTGGAAAAAACTTCAAAAAACTATCTTCAAGTGGCTTATTAAAGAACTAGCTTATAAGCTACTTTTTATCTGCCCAAACGTGTATAGAACATAAGCTAGCTTATGTTTAGCTGGTTGACTAAGATTCCCTTAAGAAAACGTACTCATTTTGACTTGGACCATTAGACCATCCGTAATCGAGGTAACCGATGCCATCGGGCCGATCAGCTCCATCGGCAACACCACCGTGGAGCCATCGGGTTGGGGGTTCTCAGCTTCCTCTTGCCAACCGCGTAGACGATCCC
>LUCG01301368.1:0-11418 GCA_001633085.1 Carthamus tinctorius
TTAAGCTATGATGCAGAAATATATATATATATATATATATATATTTTTAGTAGCAAAGAAGAAATACTAGGTCTAGAGCTTCGGTTTGGCCATCATGCTAGGCAACTGCACACTTGTAAAAGAAACTAGACATGGAATTGTTGGATATTGTATTATTGTAGTGATTCTGATCCAGCTAGTGTCGTGAGTAGCACTCATCATGCCCTCAAAGATGCTGATAAATGAGACATTGATGATGTCGATTGCTAATAACTACTAGGTATCACTTTGTGGCCACTTTTAACCCCCCGGTTGGTAACCTTTGATAGCCATCAACCTTTAAAAATAGTTCTTGTTCTTCGTTTCGAAATTCAAACTCAACAAGATATGTGTTTTTGAAACCTAAAAACATTATATGAATTTGGGTTAGAATAAATTTTTTGATACCTAAGGGCAATTTATCTTATAGAATCGAAATATTACTTATAAAAAGTGTTTTCTCTCCCTGATCCTGATTTTTCATTGATCACAATTTGTACTTCTCTTTGGAGTCTACTACTTGTACTGAGAGTTTACCATTAGGTAAGCATTTTCGATAAAAGTCATCACACTCATTTACCTTATCGGGCAACACTTTCAATCATAAAAAATGGACTGTTGATGAGCATCTTTTACATTGTAAGTGCTTATCAGGTAAAAGTTTTTTTTTTCTCTCACTAACCAGGTAAAATTCTCCGTTATTGTCATGCTAATCCGATAACCCAAAAAACGCTTTTCCGATAAGAGCTTGCTAAACGAACCTTACCTAGACAACTAGGATTTCGCTATATTCGTTTGAGTTGTTTAGCTCTCTTTTTTCTATAACATGAATACATACATATACGAATACTTTAGATTTATTTAATACAAAACAATACTTCGAGAGGAAGTATTTCATGTTCCTGGTACCCATATCTACACATACAAAAGATTCAGAGACATCCTAGAAAAAAAAAAGTGGGACAAATTCCATAAAATTGTAACATAATTCTATCTGATTTTTATTTTAGGTAATGTAGCTTCAAAACCTTCATTTTAGCATATAAGATGTTACATCTCAATTACTAAACTGAAAGTTTCAGAAGTAAATCACCCAAAATATAAATTAAACCAAACTATGTTGCATTTTTATGCAATTTGCCCAAAAGAAATGCTACCTCTAATAAACTTTTCATTCCCGAGCTTCTCTCGTGACAATCTTTATCCCCCTCACCCACAACTCCGCCATTTCGTACCCTCCGTCACACACGAAATGCACCTCTTTGTTCTTCACTGTCACCACCCGGAAAACCCCGGCTCTCTCGGCATCGCCTTTCTTCCTCCGACATCTTTCGAAATCCGCACTGGGTCCCACCCCGGCATCTTTGCAGACCACGTTTCTCCTCGGCGAATTCCCCCATCGTAAAACTCCGCCCATGACCATTTTCAACAATTTCCGATGTGAAATTCCTCTCCCACCCTTCGTATGCTTCAATACGTCACCCCCGCTAAGAACTAGAATCCTCGCAAGCTCGTCCAGTATCACGCATTCCGCCTCCTTTTCGGCATGCTTTCTCGAAAGCGACAATGCGGTTTCCCCTTTCGTGTTTGTGAAATCGCAACGGGAACCGTGTGAAATCAACATTTTGCACATCTCCGCGTTCCCTTCTCTGGCGGCCAACATTAGCGGCGTGTGTCCATCCCCATCCGGAATGTTCACGTCGTACCCTCGGTTGACCAAAAGTTTGACCGCGTGGAGGTCACCGTGACGGGCGGCGTAATGTAGCGGATAAAACCCTCTGGCGTTTTGGTTACCTTTTTCGAGGGTGAATTCAATCATTACCTTCTCAAACATATCGGAATTCTCGTTCGTTTTCGATAGAGAAATGGCGGTCTCGCCGGCTTTATTGGTGAGCTTCACGTCACATCCGGCGTAGACGAGAAGCCGGAACGGTTCGATGTGACCTCGCATTGCGGTCACCATAACCGCCGAAAAACCCTTCTCGTCTTGCTCATCGAGATTGATTTCTTCTCGAACGATTAGAGCTTTTAATGCCGGTACGTCTCCCGAATGAGCAACGAACATTAGAGGCGAAAAAACGGAAGTGTTACTGGACGTCGGGATTGTTCCGGCTCGAATAACGTCCAGCACTGCTTGTTGAAAGCCAAGAGACCATCGGTTCGACTCGGCAATGGACAGGGCGGACTGACCCGCCGAGTTGGTCGAGCCAAGGTCCGCACCGGCGGCGGTCAGGACTCGGAGACACTCTTCCCGTTTGTATTTCGCACAGATCATTTGAGCAGTTTCGCCATTGTTTTTGGTTCTTGAATTGACATCACAACCGGATTCTATCAATTGCTGTAGGATGGATGGAAACCCAAGTCGGGCAGCCATGTGTACGGGTCGGGTTTCGTTCTTTTGGGTGGTTTTGAATGGGTATTCAATGTCGGCCCCACATTTTAGTAGCGTTTTTACGGCGGCTGGGTTTCCACAAAGTACGGCGTGATGGAGGAGGATTCTAGAATTGTGACACGTGTCGATGGAGATGTGCTGGAGTAACATTTGCAAGATGGCACCAGTTGCTTCAAAGTACTCGACCGCACACCAAGTGATGGCGTACGGCTCGGCTAGCCCGGCTCCGACCCGAAACTCGTCACCTGAGCCCATGTCCCAAGACCATGCTCCTAGTTGAACCTTAATGTTGGTATCGGCCCCAGCCTTTGGGGTAAAACAAACCAAGAAAACACACGAGGTTAGTTCCATGATTGTTCTAGGCAGAAAAGACAAATAAAGCATCATTTCGCTGTTTGAAATTAGTATTTATATATAATAGGATTCATAGAAACTAGAAAATGTTTTCGGTATGCATTTGTGTACATAGGAAAATGAACAATTATTAGGGTGTTACTCAGTTTTTTTCCTTCCTAAATCCGCGTCTCTTTCATTAATTATATCTCAAAAGTCAAAAAAGAATTCCAACATAGAAAGTGCCCAAGTCTAATGGATGGAGGACTCTATACATAAAAGGACCGATTAATGCATATCTTACTTAATGAATTTATTCGACATTTTTGGCTTTCACAGATCAATTCCTAGTGACTGCTACGTAGGATACTATCTACCATGGTAAAGGATAAGATATTAATTCATTATAACAGTTCTGAATACCAACAAACCAACTACTGGACAAACTCAGTTTCTGAACTTCTGGTGCAATTTGGTGAACCATTATGATGCAAGTGTCGTATAAGCATAAATGGCTCCAAAAGTCCAGCTGTACTCAACAGTTGTTCTAACAAAGATACTAAAGTCTAAAGGTCCCTAGAATCTTTAAAAGATAATAGTCAAAAGGATTTCAATCCAAATCCCAGTACTCCGTATAGAAGTTGATGCGACTTTTGGGATAATGTTATGGTATCGTATCAATTTATTAAGGATAAAACATGTGAATCATAAAAACACACTAAAATTTCATAGCAAAAACATTGTATAGGTATGAAAACAAAGTTTTACGGTATTTTTTCTGTGAAACTTCGGCGTTCTTATGTACTTGACAGTGTTTTGTTGTGAAGGTTCAGTGTTAGTTGGTGGTCTCAAGAATACAGGCTGGTCTTAGACGATCCCAACTTTTGGATTAAAAGGTTACCTGCAACAGCAAGCGAACAACAGCAACTTGTCGACTAACAACGGCTGCCACGAGGGGTGTGCAGTTGATATTTGTATGGAGAGAAGGCTTGGATGAGCAGAGCAACACTCTGGCAGATGCATTTACATCTACTCCATACTGTTGATACAAATCAGAATCATGTTAGAGATTGGATGTACCATAAACTAACTTATTTTTTAAATTTATTTAAAAAAAATTGTCTGGTTATCCTAGCTTATAAAGTAATTTTTTAAAAGCCAAGGCAAATAGCATTTCATTAAGACTGGGTATGATAATGATTTTTTCACCTTTTGTTTTCCAATTATACCCCCAACATTTGTCCAATTAGTTTTTTAACACGTTCTTTTTAGTCACTTTAAATTAACATTTATAGGTTAGTTTTTACCGAACATAATTAGTTTATGAGCTAACAACTAGTTAGTGTGCTAGACAAGGTCCGGTTCAAACGAGAGCAAATAAGAAAACACAAGAACACTAAAGGGCTGTTTGGTTGGTTTTCCATTAAGTCCTATATGGATAAAGTTGGCTGTATGGTTAATCTATCTGTATAGATTGAAAAAGTTTTTGTTTGGGAGGTATTTTTCATAGAAGGAAGGAGCGAATTTTGGATAAACATGTTTGAAAAACATGGCACTTTCTATATCTATCATTAAGAACAGTCATATATAGTTGACCGAATAAGTTGTGAGTCCCATTAAGCTCATTAAGTTGTTAACAAACAGGCCCTAAATCGATTTTACACTAAAATCACGTGTAAAATCAAACATAATTCCAGGGACCCACCCCCTTGTGTGGACCATGTTCCGTAATCACATACGACTTCAGTGCAAAATCACATGTGATGTAGCCGTTCTTGTATTTTTCTTATTTTGACCCAATTCTCATCTGAACCTCCTTACCAAAAAAACATAGCCTTAATGGTTGATATATTTTTTTTGGAAGGGTGTCCGGGCCAAAGTCCAACTAATCCCGGCAATTTTGGGGGCTAAACATGGCCCCACTTAAATGTCCCCAGACATGCGCACGGGAAGGCTCGAACTCGGTTAGGGCGCTATGAACCCCCGAGTGATAACCAATCCGCCACAGCACTGGATGACTAATGGTTGATATATTTATCTATATATAGTGTAATAAAAAAGATGCTTCAATTATCAATAGCTTGTGATGAATAACTATTGCTCAACAACCGACATACTGATGTTTTACCTTTAAGAGGACATCCACCACATCTATAAATCCTCTGCAGCATGCAGTGACAAGAGCATGCACAGCGATATGGGGCCGTATCATATCCGAAGCCATTAACAACTCGACAAATTTTCCTCCGCGTCCATGACAGCTGGCCTCGAGTAGAGCTTCCTCGCAACAAGGCTGAGAAGCACCAGCCTTGATCAAGATCTCAAAGATCTCAACATGGCCCTCCCTTACTGCCGCTGTCATTGAAAAACCTCTAAATAGTTTATGATTCACATCGGCCCCACGGTTCTGTCATTTACCAAAAGAAAAATCATTAAACCGTTGGCATTTTGCATGATGGACAAATGAAAACCCACTTGGGAAGCATAGTATTCTTTTATACTCTTTTTTATGCTTACCATGTAACCCCAGATCAATATGGATGGTATATAGAATTTTGTCTATAAAATCACTACAATTTTTGCTAACTTTTTTCCTCATAAGAATCTCTCCCATCAAGCAGTAGATCGGGGGATGCTTTCTTAGGTCCAGGTGGACATGGCCACACACAGACAAAAAGATGGGAACCGAGCTACTGATGTGACGGACACTATAGCATGGGACTATCCATGAAAGGTGTTGCTGTGAATAGCTTCATATGCTGACCAGGAGTTAAGGAGTAGAGAATGGGCCTCACATGTTTGCCTTAGACAAATTATTTATTCAGGGTCACAAATCACATGGATTTCCATGAAAAAGACTAAACACGTGTAAACTCTAATCCTGTGTTGCTTATTCAATTAGGGAGTCGGTGGAATATACAATTAAATGTTTAAGAACAGTTGCTAAAAGATGCATGTCTCATGTCTGGCTTGATAAATAATAAGTAACCACCATTTATTTAGAATACCACATATATAGCATATCTTAATTTGGTTCGAATCGAAGGCTGTGATTTGCCTACCTATAAATAACCATTGAATTAAATCAGATCAAAGGATCATAACATGGACACAAATAACCATAAAAACTTAAAACTCCATGGAATTTGATATACCTTAAAACTTTAGTATTGAGAGCATAAACTCCATGTTGATGGAAAACAAGGAATTTGCACCTATAACTTGAAATTAGAAGCTAAGCTAATACAAACGGATTTAGTCTTGGTTAGCTAATATGACATCAGAAAGAGTATTCTGGAATCAAATGGAGCATTCTGGTTTTCATCATCACTTCACTTGGCAAATATAGCAGCTAAGCAAGGTTAAATGAGTTAAACCATTACCTGAAAGCTTAAATTACCTATTTCAAGTTATGGAGGTACCATATTTCTGCATTGACTGTTTCAATTTGCATATCAACAGCTTGTCATTTTGAAGTTATAAAATAAGAAGAACATAAAGCACAAAGCTGAAAGCAAGTATGAAGTATTGAGATTATAATGTAAAAATAAACTTAGAATTTTGAACTAATAAAATACAAGAATACTAGCTCAGATTTCACAAATAATGGTTAATGGAGCCGGAAAAAACTGCAAAGGGCCAATGCTTATAAATTCTAGCCCTAAATCGCGATTGTTTCGTAGATGTAGTTTAACAAAATACTCTGTATTTTTTTCTAATCCAGGAAATCAAAAGGTTGGCCATCTGCTTAATTTTTACATTTTCAACGTAAACATAATAGCAAAAACCCTTAGTTTAATGTGAATTTAAAATGTTCAAATGCAACAATGATCTGCTAAATACCGAAGGTGAAGCTAAATAAATAGAGTAATTTCCTACCAGTAATTTCCTGACGAGTGTAAGATTTCCGGTATGAACAGCGAGGAACAAAGCAGTGACGTCGGTTTTGAAGTCCTTGTACTCAAATCGCACCACATTCTCCGATTCATCATCGCGGCAGTGAACCTCCGCCATACGAACCTTCAAGGAAACATCGCCTACGAAGTTAACATCAACGTAAGGATCGTCAATGCAATCAAAGGCCGATTTGAGGTCTCCGGAGAAGGAAGCTTGAAGAAGACGTTGAGAGACGTCTGCTTCGTAGTCGACCGGAAAAACCTGTTGTTTTCCAGGAAGGAAACCTCCGCCGCTCCCTGAGTGACCGAACACCATCATTGCAATTGCAATTGCAAACAAACTCTACTCTACTCTACTCTTCCTTTCCTTCTTCTGCTTTTATTTGTTTAATTGGATTTGGATTTGGGAGAAGAAGAAAAATTGAATAATGAAAGCGCCAGAGAGAGAATAAGAGCAGAGGGAAGGGAAGATGAACTTTAACCACGGTTATAAAGCATTTGTCAGTATCTCTGCTTTAAAATATTTGGTATTTTTTTACTACCTTCTTTCTTTTCGACAATGGTTTTAACCTATCTAATTAAACAAAACAAAATTTGTGCAAAATCTAGAAATCTGCATTTTTTTTTTTAGAAAATGTTTATTTATACTTTGCCTAAACTATATCCCTGGCAATTTGGTAAATTAAGTTACGTCCGTCTAAGACTAAGCCTGATCACAGGATGTTTATGATTGGACTAAACTCGAGATAGATAAGGTATATATTTCACCACATCCACCTAACCCCTTATCTTTGTGGTTAATGCTCTAAATTTTTGTTTGTATCCATATCATATATACTGATGAGTTAAAATTGTTGAATTAAATAGACAAAGTTTCTTTCTTCTTAGAGTTGGTTATTGCCCTATTAGAAACGTTCCTTCACAAATCCCTTCATGGCGAACTAGAAGACGTACGATTTGAGTCTTTTAATATGATATATGAGAGCATCTTCAACGGTTTCTTTAAAATATGAAATCAAAAGTTAAAATCTCTAAAAATAATTGTATCCATCTTCAATAGTTTCTTTATTTTGAAGACTTCAACATTGATTATAATATTAAAGTATTTCACTTATCTATTAAAAAATCATTTCGCTATCTAAATTTTTATTTTTAAGATTTCCTATTGGTTCTCACTTGGTAATCATTTTTTGGGTCATCTCTGTATTTGGAGAAAAACCATTTATTTCTCTTACTTTCTTCATTTTGGGAGATAGTCTTAGGGAAGCTATTAGAGCAAACTAATAGCTCAAAATCTCCATATCCTTCATTTTCTCCACTTTGAAGAAGCTGTTGGAGATGCTCTAAAACCAAACAGAATGTTTCCAAATGTTGGATTCCAATAAGAAGTTGAGGTTAACCTGAAAAGCGTGATTTGGTTATCAATCATTAGATGAGAAATGGATGTTCATTAGAATGAGATATTCCAAATCAAATTCCATCTAAGATGCAATTCATGGGAGGACCTGAGATTAAAAGTGATCAATGGTTTAGATCAACTTATCATGTTTGTCATGATAAACTCAACTTTTTATATATCCGGAAAAAAAGTAAGTAAACCTTTCATTTAATTTTAAGAAAAGAGGTTGTGTCAATAAATATGAGACATGAGCCAAACCATGAAGTGGTAAAATACTTTTTGGAGACTTTGAAAGAGAACCAGAACACATGAGAACTAAAAAATATAATAAAATAAGAAATGTGTGTATAAACAAACAATAAGAAAAATAAGTGGTAACATCAAATTTACTTCACCATAGTTATATATATGCAAGGTTATGGGAACGGTAAATATTTTAACAATTGACGATTAAATTATTTGATGAAATTATTCATGAAAAAAATAAATATATCACTAGATGCACTTCTTTTATGTAAAGGATCAGTTGAAACTATGCATGAAATTTAATAAATGAGCTTTGAAGTTGATGTTTGTGAAAGAAGTAAAAATACATTCAGCAATATACAGATTTGCATTTAATCCGACAAATATAATTATCTTAAAACTTAATAAAACAAATTAGTTGGGTTAGTTCTCCTGTTCATGTGCTTGGGTTTGGTTAGTTTTCGTTTTCTTTTGGTTGTCTTATGGGTGTTTAAGTTTTTGTGGACTTTTGTAATCTTTTTCTAATGTCTTGCTAGTGTTTTTAATAAAGTTTGTGTACGTTTAACGGGGTAATGGCTTTGCCAAAACTTCTAACCTTGCATTCCTTTCGCCTTGTTCGTTAGGTGGCTCGTTGGTTTCGGTGGCTCGCTGGTTAGGTGGTTTGTTTCATTCAGTGGGTCGTTTAGGTAGAGTGGGTTTGTTCATTTTTGGTAAGGTTCGAGGAGTAGTTCGTTAGTTTCGTTGGTTGTGGGTTCGGTATAGCGTAATGGTGTTGTTCTGTGCTGTTCAAGGTTGCATCTTGCAACCTCGAAAAGTTTGTTTCTGTATTTTGTTTAAAAAAAAAAAGTAAAAAGATATGATGAGTGTAAGTTAGCTTTTTGCAGGTAGTATTTGGTTGACATTCACCTTGTATGACTCGGTTTTCAAAGCATTTTCATTTTAAAAAAAACCACATGTGCACCATGTCTTTTAAATTATTTCCATCAAATTTTCTAGCTTACAAATTTTAGGATCCTGGAGCAAGTTTTTTCCTAAATTAAATGTTTCAAAATGGAAAAGGTAGAGAAAATTGTGTTAAATTCAAATTTGAAAAAAAATCAAAATTGATTATCATAAGAGATTTTTTTTTAAATATATTCCACTAATATGAAAAAGCTTGAAATTAAATATTAATGGGATATATTAAATATATGAAATATTTTAATAATATAATAAATTTCCTAATCTTCAAAATGAAGAGGTTGTTGAAGTTAGATTTCAATCTTTTTGAAGGTTTTGAACTCTCGTACTCCATATTGTGGAAATTTTGGCACCTTCAATTCATAATGTTTCATGAATCACAAAAACCTCAATGAAACAAATCAAACCGTAACAACTTCCACACATATGTAGAATATGTAAGTATAGAATTTACAGATACTTTTCTCTTATCATAAATGAATAGATAATGGTTGTTTTCAATCACATTATTTACTTGTGAATCACAAAATCCCAATGACATGAGTAATTTCAACTTATAAATTTTGCTAAAATTACTAAAACCAGTTAAAAGTGAAATCAAACCCATCAAACAAATTAAAAATAAACATAAAAGGTTGTTGAAATCAAGACATGGATTCTTTAAAGTTAAGGAATGAAAGTGTACCATAATATGGTGTGTTGTTTCACAAATGTCCATGGGAACAAGGAATTCCTTTTATGTGTTAACCGGAGATCGTGGCTAAGGTTATCCCAAGAGATATTTTCTTTTCCTTTTGACTAGGATCCAAGAGCTAGAAGGGTGAAATCCCATTGGGCCACGTTGGATATTTAAAAACCCATATTCTTTTCTCGAAAAAGAAAAAGAATTGATTAACGGCAATTTCGACCTCCTCATATGGACACGCCTTCAAGGATATCAATATGATGAACATTTTTTGATTCACTCAACGACTAAATCTAAAAGAGGGCCTAAGATTGATCTCCTGGACAAACTCGTCCTACCCTTATTTCTATCCTTTATCAACTGAGCTACACGTTAGAGACAAGAAAAAGAAAACCATTTTACTCTCGTTAATGATCAACCATACAACCGAATGGTTGTCGATGTCGGGGTATATGGACCTTTGACCCCACGAGAGATTAGAATATCTCAAGTTACTGATAGAGTCCAATTGAAGATCAACAGATAAAGGTTCGTAAAAATAAGAAGGATATCTAAGTTAATTTATTGTACATAAATGCTAAATGATTATGGCATAGGGACATGTTCAAATGGAAACTTAGGCATTGTTTGGTAAAAATAAGTTAGCTTTTTGAAAATCTACTCTCACTAACCTTATGGTGACTTATGGACTTTCTATTTTTTTATTACAAATATACCCTTGCTAAGTTTTATACCACTAATTTTCAAACATGTCTTTTTTTGTCCTTTTACAGTCATAAGCTACCTTATCAGCTAGTTTTTTTTGTCAAATGTAACTTATTCATCAGCTACCTTATCAGTCATAAGTCAACTTATTAGCTAGTTTGCCAAACATAGCCTTATTTTTCATTGCGAACGTGAGCACAGCTGAGAGCGCCGTGTGACATATTCAGTCTGAATAATCATGTATGTATTATTCAGATTGAATAATAATGAATGTTATATTATTCAGGCTGAATAATACATGATTATTCAGACTGAATGTGCCACAGGGCGTTGTCGACTGTCCTCAAGTTTGCAATGAAATTTGAGTTTGCAGCCGAACTTTCGTGTTATGGCATAAATAAGATCGATCACATAGGACCTCTACAATAACAAGGTAGAATGTTGCTTTTGTAAATTTCCATAAACTAAGCCATGAGAGAGGAAAAGAAAAAGGGTATTTGAGTAAATATCCAAGGACGACAAACGTTAATGTGAAGAGTGTTGGAGTTGAGTTTCAGGTCAAACAGTCAATCTTTTTGACCATCCACATGCCACCTTTACTGCCCTTAATTAACTTTGTCACGTGATCTCTACGTGATGTTTTTGGTCATCATAGATAGTACCACAATATTATTTATTCACACAAAAGTTCCCATTTCATAATAAATGAGTGAATAATTAAATTGTTGAAGGTTAATGCTTTGTTAAAGATAAAAGAAGATAAAAACAACACATTACATGTAAT